>JAWPHD010007317.1:0-130692 GCA_037043455.1 Cyrtodaria siliqua
CTCGGCCATCCAAAACCATCATTCAAAACAAACAACAATTACATCTACAAATAGAAGCAAAGTATGCGACACCACAGACATAAAAGGGTTGATAACGGGTAGCACCTTGAAATGGTCATTGGCAATAGGGGTAGTGCCTTGGAACGGTCAGTGGCAATAGGGGTAGCGCCTTGGAACGGTCAGTGGCAAAAAAAACAAAAACACTGGGGGTTTAAATAGAGGATCTTACATGAGTACTTATTCATTATTGAATTTATTAAACGATTTGGCAAAATGATATAATGTGGGGCTCTTGCTGAGCATTATATCAGTTTTGCTGACAAATTTAATAAATTCAATATTGAATGAGAACGAATGTTAGATTCTGTTTATTATTAAACCATGGGAATTGGATCATAGTCTTTATCGATTTTTGTTTGACAGTGCATACTAGGCTTATTACCATACTTATATAACTAGTGGTATATCGAAAATATACAGAATGGTGTTATTCCACTCCCACACCGTAAGTTATGTGATAAACCAGGTTCTAGGGCGCACCAAACCTCACTCTTACCATATTGTCATCCCAATTAAATGGGAGTGTATAACACTTGTATAGTTTCAAGATATAAAATATACATAAGCTATTAGATTTTGTATTAAAGGTGTTTGTATCATTTATAAACTTATTTGTCACTCACCTGTCTGTCTAAGGAGGGTGGGATAGGCATGGAGCACAGCTGTAACACGGTTACCTGCCCCTCACTATCTCCGACCAACAGACACTGAAATAAACACAAAACATCTAGTAGTAACTATAGTTTTAAATGTCATAAAACATATGCTGAACCTTAAACAACAAGATAATACAAGGGCCTTAGTGGCCAATAACCGCTGCCAAAAAAAAAGAGTCAACAAATGTCCTCTGCTGGCCATCTTAGATTTTGATATGCTGATTTCACAGAGTTTTGTGAAAATAAAAAAGTATGCTAAGTTTGAAAATGATACATGACAAAATGTGACCCCAAATTAATGTCAGAACGATTCCACAAAGCCCAGTTGTGTAAATCTCAGTTGTGCTCTATGGGTGCAGGGGACAAGAACTATGGAAAGTTTGGATACCTTTAATACAGTGCTAAACAATAAAAATGTGACCCCAAACGTCAGGATGGATCCACAAAGCCCATTTGTGTAATTCTCAATTTTGCTCTATGGGAGCAGGGGAAGAACTATGTAAAGTTTGGATACCTTTAATACATTGCGCAACAATAAAATTGTTGAAGCCTGGGAATTCCTGTAAGGACGCTATCAATGAGACACTGTAAGGACGCTATCAATGAGACAATCTTAAAGATAAAAGTAACTGGCAGATGTAGGATAGAACATTTTACTTACCTCTGAATTTTTCGAGAAAGCGACAGACGTTTGTTTAGAACCAGATGTTGGATGGTTGACAATTATAGGGTCCAGTCTGAAATAAAAGGATTCTCATTTAAATACTGTAAGATTCGAAATCTTTATTATTTACAAAAGTAGGCAAAAACGGAACATAAGCTGCCAAATAATGCGTATTGTACATAATCTTTACACTGTGGCTAACTAAACTAACTGTCGATCCAGTATACATAGAGATTTTTGACTGCTATATTCAATAATAGGGAAATCCTTTACGAGATGGCAGGCATGTGGTTCTTTTTATGAAATGGCAGATGCGAGTGAGTAAACAAAAATACATGCCAAACAATGTTTTTAACCAGTTTTTCCTTGGAAATCTCTGGTTATTAGACTGGGGTTTGTCATTGGGGTGGCATCAAACTCTTAGTTTCCGCTCAATAACTTTTGTTAAGAATGAGGTATTGGGATGAAACTTACAGTTCCCGCTCAATAACTTTTGTTAGGAATGAGGTATTGCGATGAAACTTGCAGCGTAGGTAGCTTATATAGAAAGGAAGCTTGGGATTGCATTTGGGGTCATTGGGGTCAAGGTCACTGTTACTAAATATAGAAAAACAGTTTCCGCACAATAACTTTTATCAGGAATGAGATATTGCTAAGAAACTTGCAGGGTAGGTAGCTTATATGGAAAGGAAGCTTAGGATTACATTTGGGGGTCACTGTGTTCAAGGTCAAGGTCACTGTTACTAAAAATAGAAAAACAGTTTCCGCTTAATAACTTTTATTAAAAACGAGATATTGCGATGAAACTTGCAGGGTAGGTAGCGTATATGGAAAGAAAGCTTAAGACTGCATTTGGGGTCACTGGGGTCAAGGTCACTGTTACTAAAAATAGAAGAAACAGTTTCCACTCAATAACTTATGCAAGGAATGAGATATTAGAATGAAACTTCCTATGTATGTATTTTATATGGAATGGAAGCTTGAGATTGCATTTGGGATCACTGGGGTCAAGGTCAAGTTCACTGTTACTAAAAATAGAAAAACGATTTCTGCTCAATTACTTAACTTAGGAATGAGATATTTCAACGAAATTTGCTGTGCACGTAGCTTATATTTGCCTTACTAACAAATCTTTCCTTTCTTTAGTCCTCATTTACTGTGTACACATTTATATTTGTGATTCATATGTCATTATATTTATTCTATATTGTACAGTGTTTAAAGAACTTCAACTACTTCATTTATGTAATTAGCTTTTTTTTTATATAAAAAAACCTTCTGTTACTTCATTTTCATCTTACCGGTAGTGTAATAGCATTTCAAATGGAAAACCTGGTTTTCTTGGACTTTCCAGGAAACATTTCTTGTGTTAATAATGTGTTGCTAAATTTATGTATTCAATACTGGTGCATATGATTTATTTCACATCACATGGATTAAACCAGATATTACAGTTTTGTTGCGAAATTTTGCAGTTAGTCGCTTTAAAGTAACTATCCCACCAACAACAGACACATTTTACAACGTAAGCACATCATTTTTAAACCAATTGATGACAAGGTAAATATATATATATATAACTTAATTATTTTGAGAATCCAAACTCAACAGACACAATATAACTGACTTAAACCAACCAGGTCAAACCCCTAAATTGGAGTGTCGTCATTTTACACATATTCAATCACATGTATTTTAAGAACCTGTAAATAAACCTATATTTTTAATTGGCACATATAAATTATTATATGACCTGGGGCCCATTTTATGAAACAACTTACGACCATTTCAAATAAACTTTGTTTCATTTCATTTTCTTATACATGTGAAGGATGTGATGTGCACACATAATTATCTATATTGAATGCTTAGCTGAAAAAGTGAACGATTTTAAAATTTAGGATTATTGTAAGATGTTTAAAACTAGGCCCTGAACACCTGGATAGAGATTTTATAAACGGTTTTGTTGTGTAATTTTGCCATTAGTTTGGCAGGTTAGTTTCTTTAAAAGTATTTCTATATTGAAGAATCTACATATGGGGATAATGATTCTGATTAAAACATATTTAACAAGCATTTTAAGGGTATTTTAAGGGTAAACGCGGAAATATTGTAATTATACACATATAAAGACTATGATACAGTTTTTCACTGACCCCTTTGATTTGTTTGACTTACGTGCTGATGTTGAGATCCCATACCTCCACTGATCCCTCGTTCACACACGCGAACACTGTAGATGACCGTGGTGACCAGGCTATGTCATATACAGGTTTCTATGTGAAACATAACATATAATTGTTGGAATACAAACATGGTGAAATATAACATGTTAAATTGTCAGAAAACAAACATAGTGAAAGAAAACATCTACACATTCTTAATTTCATGCAAGCCCTTATATCAGAGAATTAAAAGAGTAATCTGAAATTGAGTTTTCATTCTAAAACAATATAATTATTTATTGCATACGCATTTACAAGCTCCGTTTACTTTTAATGTAACAGGAAACATCAATATTCACCATATTGACGGGTTGTAAAATCATTGCACTGGATCTACTAATATAAATTTGCATACTCGTTAGGGATTAGTGCAATTCGCAATTCATGTCACAAGAAGTTTGTCATGTGATGTAAACATGATAGTATTTGTGTGAAAAATTCCCACGATGTTACGACAGTATGTTTAATTTGCTACAAATAAATGTTTAGATGAAAATTAAATGTTAAAACCAATTGTTTTGTTCTAATTATGTGTTTTTATATTAAAAATGTATGTGCAATGAAAAGGTTATTAGATTTGTATTGGGATATATGCACTCATTCTTCCAGGTATAAATATTGTGCTCCTAAAGTCGCGCAACATTAATGCACGAAAGAACTCGTATATCCCAGTACAAATATAATAACCTATAAATATGATACAAAATATAACTATTACTCTAGTAAAACATTTAAGCATCAATATAAATCCTTTGAATATGTTTATGATATGTGGAAAAGTGTTTTATTTTAAAGTAGCTGTCCCGCCAACAACAGTCAAATTTTACAAAATATGTACACCATTTCTAAACCTAATGACGACAAGGTATATACTAGTATGTAACTTACATATTTTGAGAATCCAGACTATATAGACACAATATAAATGGCTTGAATTGAGCCAGGCCAATCTCCAAAACTGGAGCCTAAGAGTTACCAACTCATAATTCATTTTACGCATATTTAACCACAGGTAGTTTAAGAATCCATTGATAAATCTTTACTTTTAATTGGGAGATATACATTATTTATATGACCTGAAGACATGGATAGAGTTTTGATAAACAGTTTTGTAGTGTAATTTTGCTGTTATTTGGTGGGATAGCCACTTCAAGTCATAACAGAACATTAATCAACATAACATACTCAAAGCAATTAACATAATAATAAACGTTTAAATTGGTCATAAATTATCTTTGACAAAGTACAAATGTATAGCATTTTTCACAATGAAATGATAAAATAACTTCCTGAAAGTGACTACATTAGTAATTATGCAGTTACTGCGGTCTAGAAAACTTACAGTCGAAGAGAAGAAGTTGAGTACGGGTCTAGTTTTATCTTGGTGCCATAACCGGATACTCCAGTCTGCACTACAACTGAGGAAAACATCACTCACAAACGGCGACCATTCTATCTTGTACACTGGACCCTGGTGGCAGGAAAATGAAAGTAGGTGAAGGTATATAAGATTTACATATCATTATGGTCTAATGAATAATTGCTACTCTTATGACTTAAATTGCAAAATCATTATTCATTATTTATGTGGATGATCCTTCTGCTACGTGTAGTGTAATATATTCAGGAACCAAGCTAATGTGCTTAAGGAATTTGCTATACACTTCTGGTGTTCAAAGCGCAATAATGCCGAAAATGTGTAAATCGACTTATATTTGCATTATTTTCCCATTGTTATAGAACAAGAAAAGTGCATTGGAAGGTTGGTAAGGATAATTGAATTGAATTGAATGTTGTTTAACGGCTCATCAACACAGTATAGGTTATTTAGAGCCGCCCCAGAGAGAGGGGAAGGATACATAGGAATCCGGGAACCTGCCCTACTCTTATTATCGAATAGATTCCTATGGTTCTTCAACGTGCTCGGAGGATAGACCGATACACGGGACCGCCCGGTTTACGTCCCCATCCGACGGACGAGGCTAAGGTAAAGTGTCTTGCCCAAGAACACACCGACGGAACTCAGTGGCACCACGGAGGATTGAACCCGGGGCCTCCGGTTACAAATCCGCCGCACTACCGACTGCGCCACGCCAGCCCCTTGGTAAGGATAAATAAATAAGTGGTATTGAATTGAATGTTGTTTAACAGCTCATCAACACAGTATAAGTTATTTAGAGCCGCCCCAGAAAGAAGGGACTGATACATAGGAATATGGGAACCAAGCCCTACTCTTATTATCGAATAGATTCCTATGGTTCTTTAACGTGCTCGGAGGATAGACCGATAAACGGGACCACCCGGTTTACGTCCCCATCCGACAGACGAGGCTAAGGAAAATTGTCTTGCCCAAGAACACACCGACGAAACTCAGTGGCACCACGGAGGATTGAACCCGGGGCCTCTGGTTACAAATCCGCCGCACTACCGAATGCGCCACGCAAGAAACATATTTATCGTCAGTGTATTTTCAGTGGAATAGCCATTTTCTATTGAGGTAAATAATGGGTGGGTGCGGCAGTTATCTACTTAAGTTTATTCGAAATGATGCATGCAGGGGTAGGGATTATGGAGTGAACACGAAATTGAACAGACGGAGGCCATGACTAAATCCCCTTTCCGCTTGCAGTAGGGTAATAACACAATACAGTAGAACTTACTGTGTGTCCTGAATAAGTCTCCAGGAACTGTTCATTATATGAGCAAGAACATCTGTGTATGTGGCCATCTTCCGTTCCAGCCAAGTAACTGTCAAGTAAAAGCAATTATACACCAATAACAACAAATAAATGTGGATTCATGTAAACTAATTTTTATTTATTACTCCAAAAATGACACACAACATAAATTTATCAATATATAGTTTATATGTACGATGAAGTATTATGGGCTTTTTTTTTTATGAGTCAAATGTTGCTTCGATCTTCTCAGTACGACACCGAAAACAAGGGAACCGACAGACAGGCAGTGCCGTGTTGATTTCCCAAATCCTGTATTTTTAACGGTTACAGAAATTGACGAGGCAATCTTGCTGCAAACCCAGCTGAACGAATATATCAAATAATTATTTGCCTTCATTTTCACATTTTATTACCCTAAATGTATTATGATATTTGTGTCCTGGTTTTATTACACTCCCCGCCCTGCAAGTCATGTGATAAGTAATCATATATTATTACATTTCTATGGGTGAAAGAATGTGATTTCTCAGTGAAAGAATATTTATATTCACTAATTATTAAAGGGACACTGTCCGTAAGTAAGCAGATATTGAGCATAACCAAATAACTGTCTGACTTTTATTCAGTGAAATGTTTACATGAAAACATGAGGATAGACCCTAAGAAGTATGTAGGAATACATTCGTGAGTTTGAAAAAAAAGAAAGTTTTAATTATTATATGTAAATAAAGTGGGACCCACAATATTTACCTTTTATGCGATCACGTGACTTCCATAGCGCACTAGGTTTTCACCATAGCATGTATTGCGTAATATGTATAGCCCGCTTAGCTCAGTCGGGAGCGAGGACCGACTACTTTACGCTCACGCACTCTTATTATTACTGCGAGTGTAAAGGTAATTTTAGTTTGGGCTGCGAGTTCAAACCCACGAAGTGGATTTGCTTTTTTTTGTACCGGATTGAATTCCGTTAAAAATCTTGCTTTTAATTAGTAAATATTGAATAATGTTTAGTGTATAATGTTTGCGAACGCAATTATTGGGTGTTTTATAAGCTAAAAGTTATGGACAGTGTCCCTTTAACTAACCCTGAACACAAAAATAACTGACGTTGAGTTATGAAGTCAATAAAGTGTTGCTGACGTCGATGTCATCCGGCAATAACGTTCAATAAAGCGAATGATTTAGGTTAATTTTATACATAAACTGATTTAAAATGTAATAGATTATTTAACTGCTGGCCATGGGTTCGATTATAGGCAAATTCTTCACTCGATGGTAGTCGTGTTTTGAACAACATGTCTACCATCTTGTGAAGGATTTCACTATAATCGATCCCAGCAGTTGAATAATCTCTATTTCACTAGTACTTACATATTTGAATCTCTGGTATGGAAGTCAAAACAGAGACCCCCAGCATGTCGTGAGATAAATGCCTCACCCTTCTTCTCCTTCTTACCCCCCATTCTAGTTGGCATCTTCTTCATTCTCATCAAATCTACAGGAAAACATCTTATTATGAGTAGGAGCAACAGCTGTTGAAACAGACACATGGGCCTGCATATTTGTAATATTGAAAGACAACGTCTTGCTTTTTCTTACATCAACAATGAATTGAACTAGTTGTAGTAGAAGTGGTACCATAAACTTAACATTCATTAAAGACTAAAACTGGAACTCGCGGCCGAATCCTTATCTCAAATTTGCCGGCAATAATTAAAAAAGAAAAATATTTTATATAACTCATGTTAAAGGGACACCGACAACCATTTGAATTTTTACGTAAATTGTGGCATTTGCTTATTTTTTTTACTATTCTAAATTTACAATATTGTCTCTTATTGGCAATCCCAAACTTCTTCCACCTCTCAAATATATCTTTCAACCATTTTGTTTTGTTTGAACAATCTCCCTCACACTGGCACCTCTTCAGAAAAAGTCACTGAGGGTGGAAAATAGTGGATATACAGTTTGCATATGAGTCATATAGACAACAGGTGATATGAAGCAACAAAATGTTTATCTTTTCATTACCATAGCTTTCAAATCCCTTTCTAATTGACCACTGTGTGACTCTCCCATCAGTGGAGATAGAAACAAGCACCTCTGCGGTCTCCTCCCCGGACCCTCGCTCCTTCTCGATCCACTTTAAATGCCAAACTGGTGCTGTGTGTTTACCTGGCGACAAACTGAAATAGGGAAAATGGTAAAATCATACTTAAGACTATTGGCATATTATTGCGACTATTTAAATATTGAGCGAAACTTTACACAAAAGAAGAGGAAATATATTCTGTTAGGTAAGGGTTACTTAATGAAATACTACAAGAGAATGTATACATGGTAATGTGTTTGCAAAGTATTTAAGCATACAATATTGCTTTTGTTTGATTTCCAATTTAAGGCAAAACAATGCAAATTTTCCAAATTGAATGAGTACGCCTACCATTCCTAAAAGGGTGGAAGAAAAAACAATGCTGAACAATGTCTGCCCAAAGTGTATTTCATATATATGACTCAAGCAACCTTGCAACAATATAATAAGCACTATGCAACCAACTTCAATAAAAACTCTTTCATAGTAAAGTAAAAGCATTTATTTCCAATGGTATAGATTGCTAAATGTATTTAAATGATGAGGATTGATGCATCATATGTTTAACTCTCCTACTGGTTAAAATGTCTGTAGGTGCAACGTAGGTGAACAGACTCAATAAAACCTAGTCTGCTACTTTTATCTCTTGTTTGTGTTTGTTGCTTCCAAGGGATCCCCTTTTCAGTATTTATTGACCTTCACACTTGCGTTTGTTTAGTGCTGTGTGGCTACCATAAAAAGTTGTCCCGACTACAGATCAGTAGTGTTATTACTTACTGATCCTTTGGGTTCATCAAGCTTTGTGGCTTTAAAGTAGAATATCGCTTAAGCTGGTGCTAGGAGGCGTGAGAAGTGTTGCACGATACATTACCTCTCATGAACAGACTCAATAAAACCGAGTCTGATGCTTTTATCCCTTATTTGTATTTGTTGCTTTCGAGGGATCCCCTTTTCAGTATTTATTTACACACTAGATGCATTTAATCTTTTAGTTGAATGAAATACCAAAAAAGAACTTACAAGTTGTCCAAGATTGGTTCATCTGCCGATTGTTTGACATTATACACAGCAACACCTCCATCATATAATCCAACCTGTAAATGGAAAATGTGCTTAAATAAGGAACACATTTGGAACTGTTCTAAAGCCTTTTAAAGAGATGTAAGCATCTGTTTCATGTGTAAAGTATTCAGCATACATTCATTAATTTAATACCAAAAAACTACCATGAAAAATTCTTTAGTTTGTCTAGCACAGACAAACTAAAAAAAAATCATGGTAATTTTTTTGTTCAACTTTGGGTTATGAACAATGCATTTATATAGACACATATTACCAGAATATGATCTGACTATTCTTTATTTCATAAGTATGGCCACTGAACATTCACAAATCGCTTTATACATGTATATATATGTTTTTGAAGGTATTTGTTTTGATGTGAAAGGGTTGTGCAGTTCAAGTCATTCATCCATCCTAAGTAACGTATTAAAGATATTGAAGTTGCTGGTTTACTCTCTTGCAAATGATACTAATACTTATAAAGGTACATGTAAGTATTAAATTGAAAATATGTTGAAGACTACCAGCCAGTAAAATGGTTACAACTTACAGCAAGAAGACTCGGGTTTACTCTAGAGAAATCCACTGCTGTTACACCTTCTTTACACGTGTAAACACGCTCTGGGAACTGAAACAAAATGACATCAGATTAACACAGAAAATATTACTGAATAAATTACTCCTGTTACACCTTCTTTACACGTGTACACTCGCTCCGGGAACTGAAACAAAACAATGATATATATGGTTAACTTAGAAACTTTCAAAGTATTACTGTCAGAATACATCACTCCAGTTACACCTTCTTTATATGTGTAAACACGCTCTGGGAACTGGAACAAAACGATGTTATAGGGTGAACATAACAAATATTACTGAATAAATCAAAAAAGAAGGATAAACAACTAAAACTGTTAATTTATACAAGTTTTTATTGAAATGCTTGTTTGGAAATCCTGTCCATGCATTATATGACTTACTATTGACCACATTTCTTGAATAATTATTGTTTAAACTAATAAAAAACTGTGGCAGCCTTTTTATTTCAAAAATAAATCTTTATTTCAACCACCTCAACTAATGAAACAGTGTGGTTGGGAAAACTCGTTGAATCTGCCAATTTGTTTATGTATAAATTGTAAATAAGGCTTCAAGAAATTATTGTTTTGTAATCAAAGTACATTTTTTTGTTAAATGTATGTACATGAAACCCATATACATTCGCCAAATCTGTGAGATTTCCAGAGAATTTTTTTTCATGAACCAAAGGTAACATGAAGCTCATTTTAGTACACTAATTTGTCATTTATGTGAAACTGAAGTACATTATGGTTTTATTGTTTATTTCGATTGAAACCCATAATTCTTACAGATTCCCTCAAATATTAAAAACACAAAATATCTTTGATTTGCGTAAATACGGATTTAATTGTAAGATTTTTACCTCTGGATTCTTCAATGACCAGCAGAGTAACAAGCCCTCTTTCTGATTGGAGAATTCAAACTGACCATATCCCACTGCAACTAGGTCCTGCAAAATAGTCAAAATAAACATTGAACATAGTTCATTTAGGAAAATATACAATTGTGGTGTGCATAATTTCTTTCAAAGGTTCTTTTAATTCAACTACTTCAGCCTGCAAACAAGATATGGTAAAAGAGACAATGGTCCGTAACGTTTAGCTTATAAAACACAAAATAATTATGTTGGTAAACATTCTACAAGTACCATTAATGAACATTTACTAAATAGAAACAAAATGTCCCCTCCCAAATGAACACATGCTCACAGTTTAAAAACCAAACAGGAAACAATAATAAAAATAAATGTGGCTTCAGTAAAGAAGAAGTTTTCCCTATATGCGCCTATGTAAAACATGCAAAATCTTTATGTACAAACTTTAGAAAAGATAAACAAAAGAACAATTTCAGCCATAAAGGAAGCAAAAATAAAAAAAATAATAAAAAAAATTGTGATCCCAGGCTCACCATTTGAATAAAAACTTGGTAAAGGACCATCAACTTAAAGCAAATGCAAATTATTAAACCTCTGGCTCTTGTAGTTTTAGAGAAAAATATATTTTTAAAGTTTTCCCTATATAATTCTATGTTAAACATGTGACCCTGGGGCGGGGCCAAATGTGACCGTAAGGTCACCATTTGAACAAACTTGGTAGAGGACCATAAGCTTATAGTAAATGCAAAATAGTAAACCTCTGGCTCTTGTAGTTTCAGAAGATCTTTTAAGCTATGTAAAACTGTGACCCTCGGGACGAGGCCAAATATGACCCCAGGTTCACCATTTGAACAAACTTGGTAGAGGACCATAAGCTGATGCTACATGTAATACATGAGAGCTCTGTACCTTGTGGTTTCATAGAAGAAGTTTTTTCTTATATAAGTCTATAAAAAACATGCAAAATCTCCATACTTAAACTTTGGACTCCCAGGGCATAGCCATTTTTTATCCCAGGGACTGCATTTGAACAAACTTTATAGTCCAGACATTGGCGATCATTTTAAAAGAAAAACTGTAGAAATTGGTCCAGCGGTTCTTGAGAACAAGATTTTAAGGTTTTGAATATATATCGTAATGGCAGCCATCTTGGATGTCGTATTGACCTATCCATGAACAACTTCGAAAGGCATTGACCTAAGTATCATCCATGTGAAATTTGGTCACAATTGGTCTAGCCGTTTCTGAGGAGATGTCGTTTGAAGCAAAGTTAACGATGGACGAAGAGTGATCCCAATAGATCACCTTGAGCCTTTGGGTAAGTGACGTAAAGCAATATTTAATATGATCAAAACCGATAATGATGTAATGAATTTTTTCAAATTCAAGACTTTATTACTACACGCTTATTTTCACTGAAGAAAAATCAGACAATCATTTGCTTATGCTCAATATAAGCTTTACTTACGGACAGTGTCCCTTTAAACAGTTACAGACGTTATTGTTAAAGTTAAATTTAAATCCAGTTTTTCCTTTCTGTTTTAATTGCATTGCCTAATGCATGGCAAATAGAGCACATGAGATAGGTATAGGTAAAGACAGAGAAAAAGACAAAGAAATAGAGAAAGAAAGACACAACTTACATGGTTTAGTTTGTTCCATGACAAACAGCTGACATTTCTGCCTTGCGTCATCTTGCACGAGTATGACCAGAGCCGGTCAAAGTTTGGTCCAACATCTCCGGACACAGCCGACTGCAATGGTGTTACTGTCATCTCACGATCAATATCTATTTATAAAAACAACAGAAATATATTATTCGGTCAGAACCATTTTTTATTTATTTTCACAACATTTATTTTCACAACTGATATGAAGGGAGGCATATATAGAGGATCTTACGTGAGAGGCTGTGTATTATTGATTTTAATAAATGAGTCTCGTATCCTATTTCTTTATCCAGCAAGTTTATTGAAGTCAATAATACACGGTCATGAATGTAAGATTCTATTTATAACATAACACACCTTTGACGTGATAGTTTCGCTTTAATGTTGTCAATTTACCTTGTATATGGCGACAATTTGTAAGAGAACTCATGACGTCATATTGTTGTTTGCATGTAGTCAGCTACACTATCTGGCTGTAACGTGTGCGCACTACAAATAATGCGACACCTTAAACCAAATTTAACGTTTCTAACATGCATTTTATAAAGTAAGATTTCAAATAATGATAAATATATAAGATGTCTCATATGATATACCATACAAACAATTGAGACTATACGTTCTACTTTACACAAGCACAGTGATTCGGTCCTCATTTGCATCTGTAATATGTAATACACTAGTGTATTACGGTAAATAAAAAGTCATTGCTTTATTACACTCCCAGAAGCCATGTTATGTGATAAAATGAAATATACACTGTGACCACCATGCAGACTTACCCGAGTAAAAGGAGAGGTTGATGTATGAACTAATAATGACGTTATACCATTAAAACATGGTATAACTAATACTAAAAGACATATACTTTTATAAAGCACATAAATATATTAATATATAATAACTGCTATTAAAAATATTATGCAGGTTTTTTTCCCCTCCTTTCGATATTTTTTTTAACTATCTTACTATATTTTCATTCACAATCTTTATTTTAAACCATTATATTTTGCATTTTTGTGTATTCTGTATAACTGCACACATAGAAACTTTGTTGCTCCAAACTAAATGTCTTGCTGAGTCATGTTCCCTTGGTTAGATAACTGTACTATTTTCTTTTTGACATTGTCGGAACCCAGGTTTGATTGATTACGTTATCACTCCTTTCATGATCATGATGATGAATGAAGAGTAACGTAGTGCAATCGAACGTGGGTACTGACGACGCTTTTTGCATGATCACATTATGCACTGCTACAAAAATATTTGTTAATAATTGGTCAAGTCTCAATCAATAATGAAAAGTACTATATCTGCATAGGAAATATTTAAACAGGAAAAAGGACAGGCAGGTTACATAGAAAAATCTAATGTGAAACAAAACAACAAATTACATATACCCTACATATAAATAATCACACTCAGAGTTAAACCAAGCATGCATTTAGTGACAGGACAAAGAACACACCAAACAGTGAACAACATGCTGTACATATTACCCTAAAACTTAGAACAGAAGACTGAAGTGCTCAATGTGTTTTATTGTGTGTGATATTAGATCCACAATTCTTACTGAAATCATTATCAGGAAGGCCATGATAAATTAATTGATTTTTTATTACAGTCCGCCCGTTTTTTTTGCCCGTCCCAATTTTTTTTATTGGAGCTCTCTAAAAAAGGAAAGAAACAAAAAAACATACCTTTTTGCCAACTCACACCAATTATTCAATTGTATTGCCATTTGGTTACAAGTGTGCAGATAGAATTAGTGAGAAAAAAAATAAAATAATACTAATCTGAGGAAACATTTGATGAAAATCTAACAATTAATTTATTATGGCCTAGCATATTTGATTGAGCACAGAATGGTGCATCACATAAAGTTCCCACACTTATTTTATTAACCAACAAGAAATGTCACCAGTAAGTGACAAAGGCCCCTAGAAATGATGACTCATTTGACCTTTGACTGTCAAGTGTGACCTTGACCTTTGAGGTATGGTCTAGATTCTCAAACATAACACATCTTTTTATTATTGTTAACATTTGTGTAAAGTTCCATGGAAACCCCTTTAGTTCTTTCAAAGTTATGGCTGAGACATGTTTGTTTCGGACAGAAGGACAAACAGGCGAACAGACAAATGGAAGGACGGTGCGATTACTATATGCGTCCATTCAGGGGCATAAAAAGGTATATATCAAAATTTAATGTAAATGGATGGACATATTAAAATGCTGAAGAACAGGTGTGAAACTCGTTACTACCATATGTTTGGTGTAAGAAATTATCTATTCTAGCATTTGAATGGCAAGTAAATGCAAATATGGCATTGCATTGATGAACACAAGAATATACATTGCTATACCAATATTTATGGATAGGGAAAGGTATTAGAGAAAAACACACTCTGAATAGAAACAAGCATTTATGTTTGTAAAAACCTCAAGCACCTTTTCAATTATTATTTTTTAAATTAATTAAAAATTAAAAAAAAAATAATAATACTAATAAACGGAAAAAAAATCGAAAAAAAAATCCAAATTCAATACATTTTCAATCTTTGAATTCAAAAATCCTCCCACAAAAAAATCAAAATTCAATAAAACAAAAAAAACAGGATTTTTTACATTTTATAAGAGTGCCCCATTGGCATTTTGCATAGTGCACGGGGCCCACTATTAACAGGGGATTTATGGTACATTCTGCTATGTTGAAAATCAACATGTTTACAATTTAACATGATTTAACTTACAAATTTGTATTATAAACGATTGATGGCATTTACAAACTTTCACCTTTTCTTATTTTCAATTAAACTGTCTTCGGTTATCATCTCCAAAGAATATTTTTCTCAGTTTCCTTAGAATTACAATTTATTGCATAAAACAACAATCAAATAGAGATAATGCAGTGGGGGGTGTGGTCTACTTCACACATTATTACCAGGCATAGTCAGTTGGCGTAGAGGTTCCTCTGGTTCACATCCTGTGTGATTCAACAGACACATGTACATAAGCATGCTCAGTGATGGTACAAAAAACATGTAGCAAAACACACATGCATTTCTAAGAAAAATGGTTTTCATTTTGAAGCAATATTAAAGTGTGATGTATATAAAATTGTGCAGTTTGTGAATTTCTGGAGACAGTTTTGTAGCCGGATAATTAACTAGCTATGCAACGAACAGTCTTTATCCAAACATCTCGTAGTTTTGGTATGCCTAGCTATATATAGTCACCTAGGTACAAACACGGCTTCTCCATATTGCATGTCTTGCACGTGCTGCGAATCTCTATAACTTATGCATTTCTTTTGTGCATTATTTTCAAACAAAATCAGCATTGCATTCCACAAAATTTGTTTTCACATCTTGCATGTGCTGCGAATCTCTAAAACCTGTTCATACTTTTGTTTGCATTTTCAATCAAACTCAGCAGTCCAGTCTGCAACATTTATTTTTTTATAAAAAGTTTCTTATATGGAGGAAACTTGTTTGTACCTGCATCACATGACTGAAAAAACTCAGTGTATGCGAGTTCCACTGAGTAAAAAATCTACTACAATTCAGCTTTATGTGACTTATTGAACAACATAATAATGGTGACATGCCATGATGCATATATAATAATAATGGTGACATGCCATGATGCATATATAACAAGCAGGGGCAGAATCATGCAAGCATCCATGTTGAAAAGCGCTTGATCAATAAAACAGGTAAAGGAAGTTTCCTTCCAAGCGGAAGAAAAAATTTACATATTATGGCTGCAAGATATCATGCAAAATGACAAGCGCAGTTTCAATGTCGACTTTCTGCTTCTAGACAGCAGGGAGTAAGTATATGTAGACAGCAGTAACTAATTAGGCTGACCTACCCTTGACAATCTTGAAGTCCCTGTACAGAGCTTGCTTGGCCTGGTATGTGTTCAGATTGATAACTCTCTCCATCACAAACAAGTCCGTCTTGAAATTCTCCGACTAAACATGAAAGAAAAAATGACAATGTAACTGAATGATTGCGCATATATTATAAATGATTACATTAACAAGAGCTGCTGGATGACAGCCGATTGACTTTTTATCGGGCATCAAAGCTGAATGAAAGTCTTAAGTAGAAAAGCATTATTCTACTTAAATGTAAGACGGAGTTATGAATCTTAACTGCATTAGTTCCTTTTATGACGGTGAATACATGTGTCAAGTTTCATTGAATTTGTTCAAGGAAATTTGGAGAAAGGTGACAAATTGAATACCGGTATCTAAAAATGAAAATTCTTTGTTAAAATTCAAAACAGAGTTACGGCATTTGTCTGTACAAATTCCTCTTATAAAGGTGTATACATGTGTAATGTTTCATGGAATTCCTTTAATCGTTTTCTGAGATGTGAGCTAAATGTGAAAGGTTAACTGACACTGATGTCGGGACAAGTATAATTGATGTCGGGACAAGTATAATTGATGTCGGGACAAGTATAACTGCTTTTACTTAGAATAGTCTGGCTAAAAATGATTTGTTTTTTGCATGGAGTTTAACGGCATTTTCAACACATGTAAGGTTATATATGACGGTTGATTTTTTGTGGTGGAGGCAGACCACCCACTTTTCCTGGGTAGAACCAGTACTGTACACCTCCCGTCATCCGTAAGAATCGAACTTCCTCACTTACAAGTCGAGCCCCCAGTGGGATTCGAACCCGCAGCGGTGAGAGGCGAAGGTTTACAACGCAACGTCATGGAGATGATAATTAATAAACAAGTTTTATGTCCAAAACAGATTTATGTTAGGCTTTCTTTGAAGGAAAAGAGAAATTATGTTGAAAATACCACTAAAGCCATGCCAGGATAAGAGGGCTGTATTTAGCTGTGTAATAGGATGCCATAGATCAATCAAACAACTGAACTTTCATCAAAGACAAAATTATAAGAAAGCATTGATATCTCAGTGTGCATCATACCTGAAGAACTTTGTCTTCATTTACAACCGCTGTTTCATTCGGCATGCTGGACACACCCGTCTCCCTACTGGCGAACACGCTCTCCGATCCGGCAAAGGATGAGGTAAATGTGGCGCGACTGTCTGTAATGGACATTAACAAAATAAGGTGCGTATGATGAGACACCTTCTTCAAAGGCAAAATGGGAACAAGTATACAATATTGATAGTGAAACATGGGAAGATAGTTACAATGCACCATTTAAAAATAACTACAGTACATCCTTACAATGGTTCCAAATAAAAATTAATCATAGAATTCTTTCAACTAAAAACATTTGTATACAATTAAAATTATAGACAATCCTTTATGTACATACTGCCAACAAGAAGAAACATTAATCCATATGTTATGGACATGTCAAGCGACTCCGATTTTTCTAAATCATGTTAAATTATGGTTATCTGCCCATAACATAACATTACTATTTACAGAAGAGCTATTTATTTTTAACATCGGAAATGCCTATTCTCCAGCCAATTTACAGATTATGCTAGAAATTAAATACTACGTATATTCATCAAAGCACTTAAATAAACTCTTGTCAATCATCGCTTTACAAAGCAGACTAAGATACCAGTATAAATCTCTTAAATGTATCGCTATCAAAAACAATAAAATAAATCTATTTACAAAAATATGGCAAAAATACATGAAAATAATAGTTTAAATCCTTAAAACGCACAAAAAACAACAAACACTTGACTGAAAGACCAAGATGCTGACAGTTGAACATTTCTAAAATGGACTAAATGAATAAAAAATTGCCCATCTAAGAGAACATATTCTACTTCAAAAAACTCTTCAGTTCCCCATATGTACATGTATATTATTATATATTTTTTATTTTAATTTGGTACATATTTATAATATATACAAAAAAATATACCAAAACTCATTCTACAAATTGTTAACCTTGACATATTAATATACATGTTTTGTTTATATGTATCAGATAATATGTATTAAGATGATGATCTGAATAAATGGGTTATCAGAAGATAACTGCAAAACAACAACAAATAAAATAAAAATAAAATAAAATAAGGTGCGTATGTTAGATTTCAAGATTTAAAATACAGAGGAAAAACAGAAATTACTCTCATCTGCAATGATAGCTTTTACCCGAACATTCACATCCCAACAGAATTATAAAAATAATTTTAGTTGGATATTCTGTTTATCACAACAACTATTATGACTTAAATCTATAATTAAACAGATTATAATACTGGTATTTTCGTGTTTTTCTTTAAATATCTAATTCATGGACTTTCATGAAATGTTTTTATGGCAAAAAGTAGAATAGCTAAAATGCAATAATATTAAACTGCAAAACAATGAAATGGAGTATGTTATTATAATAATTAGCAAAACGATTTCAAAGGGATATAATATAAGTAATATGGACAACTTATCATATTTGCAATTTAGTCAGTAAAATATATGCATGATCCAATGTATGAATAGTCCTGTGGTTGCAACTTTACACCAAACACAAGCAATCCTATATACTGCTATGGAGCTGAGACAGAAGATCATTTTGAAGTGCAGATAAGATTCAGTTCTGTAGTTCAGTAAAAAAAAAAGTGTTTAACTAAAACTTAAAATATTGTTAGCTTAAAACATTAACAGAGATATATTAACTTAAACCATGAAAGTAACTTTGATATTACATGTTTCACCAACTTCATCTACATCTGCTGTATACTTCTAACAATGAATGACAACAACAAAATCACCAGAATAAAGTACACACATGTAAACAAGAAGCCAAAGTGGGTGCTCAACTTGTAATTTTTTTAAGAATATATATGAAATGTGGTGTTAATTGTTTGTAACCGCTGTTTCATTCGGCATGCTGTGAGTAGCCTGATCTTGGATAAGAAAAGGCTTTCAATTGGGCCATAGGAATATTTAGACTAGTTTTGTTTAAATCCAAAGAGTGGCTCCAGGTTTCAGAGAAATGGGGTGATTTTTAATTCTCCCTGAACGAAATTAAGTATAATAGTCACTACCACGATGGCCATTTGAATATTTGACAATGATTATGAAAAGAAACCTAGTTAAGACTAGGTAAATCCTAGGACCAAACAAATGAAATTTATTTGAATGAGGTAAATAAGTAATTTTTTGCATGTTCATAACTTGGATGCCGGACAATAACTAAAAATATAAAAAAAAATTGGAACGCAAGGAACATTCTAGCCTTGTTTAGATTTGGAAAGTGTTGTTTTAGAGATAATAATAAGTTATCTCGTACATTTCCCTTTATAACTCTTTGTAGAATTCCAATTAGTATCTTGGATGAAGGGTGGCAACAAAAAACATAAATCTGAAAGGAATATTATGGCAAAGTTTCATTTATATTCCGAAAATGGTTATTTTGTATATTTCCCTTTGTATATCTTTAAAATTCCCATTGCTGTGACAGGTGGTTTCTTGAATAATATACATGAACAAAAACTCTTCAAAGTGGTCAACCCAAACAAGATGCAGAAGAAGTAAGAGTTAAATGATATAACCAGTTTAAAAGGAAATGCCACTTGGAATGTCCTTTATTTTTGTCTATTTTTAGTAATGGCAGCCATCTTGACTTACATGCTGTGAGGAACAACACAAAGCTGTGGCCAAGATTCTTTAAAATGCATTGAGTGGTTTCAGAAGAGATGTTGTTTTTGTCAAATAGTAATTGGACGCGGACGGATGAACACCATTATGTTAGCCTGTCTGGCCTTAGGCCATTAGATTTTGGTTTGGCCAGTAGAACTAAACATATTTTAAGCTAAAACTTCAACACTGAGATAAAATGACATCACATCAAATAAAGAAAATGCAAGTTCAAACATTATTGTTATTTTTATCCTATGCATTACATTTGCATTTTTTGCTTCATTACATTTACAAAATTTGTATTTATATCTGTAAAAGCAACTCTTATGTTTATTTTTAGCATTTTAAGCAGAATTTTAAAAAGGCATCATGCCCCATGGTACATAAAGTTGATGAACTAGATGCGAGAAAAGACATGTTAATATCCAGAATTGGCCTGAAAGGATTTTCGATGTAGGTCAATTTTCCTGTTGAAAACAAACGTTGCGGAACACTTATTTTCATTGTCCGAGTTGCATGTGCTGAACATTGTAACAGTACAAGTTGTTTGTACCTACACCAAGTGATGGGTAAAACCCATGTGAGGCCTATTCCAGAATATGTCTATTAAAAAATAATTCCAACACAACTATTTCTGCATGAAAACTGAATGGTGAGAACCTACCTTCAGTTAAAACATGTTTGTCTATCATAGAAAATAATTAGATAAACTCTCTAAAAGAAACCATGTGTCATATAGAGAGATTAGTTTTGTCATTTGTGACATGAACTTATTCAAACTAGAATTAAATAGAAAGGAAAGGCAAGACTTTGGGTACAATGCTATGCCTATTATTGTCTTGATTCATGAAATCAGAGTAAAACAAACAGCTGAACACAAAATATAGGTCACTGGACCCAAGATGTGTATTTGGGGTAGATGTTTGAACCAAAGATTTAAATAAAATCTGGAAATGCTGAAAACCCTGATTGCTGCTGCTATCAATAGTATTGCTGCATCGTAACAGAAACAGGAGTAAAAGCCAAAACTCAACATGGTTCATACTATTGTTGTCGCCGCCAGTCAGGTTTCAAATTCTAGAAAACTCAATTTTGAAGCTAAACTTTCAAAATAAAACAAATGCTTGTCTAGTTTGACAAAATAAACTACCGGTAAACTATGACAATTTAAGTAGGATAATATATGTATATTTTCAAACAACAGATCTCCAAGAGAAACAAAATTGGGGACCAGGACAGGACTAGCAGTTCTGGAAATAAAATCATCAAGCCCTGATACTTTTCTCACTAGCCCCTGTTTTATTTTAACATGCACTGATTCGTTCCCCATCCTGTCCCAAAAAGATTGTGTCTGCTGACTTGATCTACCATTCATGTTTGGTTACATGTCGCCACAATCAAGCTTTTTTTCCCCATTTCAAAAAACAAGAAATAACACACCAAACTATACCAACAAAATGGTATTGAAAACAATACACTAAAATAATGAACTAACCAAAAGTTCCAATAAAACAGCAGAGAATCAAACAAACTGTTAAACTAGTTAACTATCAAACCATTTCATTAAAGTTTTCAAAACGTATTGAAGAAAAATATTTACTAATTGTATTTCCTGAAGGAATGAAAGACAATCTAGTATCAAAATAAAAGTAAAACACAGTCACATCTAGTGAAATATGAAAACTGAAATCCGTCTATCCTTTTAATTTAATATACGAAATTAAGCTATAGCAAAAGAAAACCTCTTTAAATATAAAATATTCAGTGAGCTATTCGGACACTGAATTGCAATGAGATACCTGGCCGAAATAAACTGTCATATGTACGCGCATCACCTAGACAATGCATTAATTATTATAGAAATATATAGCGAGATTTGCAGATGTTAGAATGATATATATATAGGATCCTATATATATTGTTAAGTTGAATCGTTCGGTATATTATAAGATAATAACTCACTCGTCGCAAGACGCTGCAATATTCCATGAAAATGAGCAGCGAGTTATTGGTATGTTCCGTAAGCCATGCAGAGTGAATTATCAACAAATAATTCCCCGAAGAGATCAAGTTAAACAATTTATCACATTTCTTATTATTGATTTATGCATTTTTAAAGTAAATGGTATGGCTACACAGTGTATTATACAGTTATCTTTCACTCCGATATTATTGTAATTCATATTCAGAAATGTAACAATATATATAATACAATACATGGGATGGATTCAGGAGGAGGCACATCCGACGCGCACACCTACCCTCGAAAATCTGACAAGTTATGAAAAGTAATGTGAAAAAATGTTTTGTTTGTTTTTGGCTGCCAACTTCATTTTAAAGTTGCACCCCACCCTGTCTAAAATCTAAAATAATATGTCATTCGACACCCCCCTAATCTCAAATCCTGTATCCACCCCTGAAATAGTCAACTTTACAATATCAATAATATCACGATTATAGGGAGTTTGCTACCTCTTGTCTGTTCTCTCTCTTTATAAAATTCAGGAAACAAATTTAAAAGCTGTTTGTACAATGTCAAAATCAAATTTAAGCAAGAAGAACAAAACGTACTGTCTGAAAAAAACTTTATTTTTACTTCAGTATCTTTCTGATATTTGGAAATGTAAAAATACAGATATTTCGACTGCTTCATAACTTTGGCACTTGATTTTATATGCATGCACACCATTAAAATATGTAGAATTATAAGTTTATGGTTTAAAGAAGTTCAAATGAAAAACATTGTTTCAAGAAGAAAACATTATAATTAAAATTTCTTTACTCTTTTTTCAAGTTAGGTATAAAGAAAACTGCTTGTTTTTACCTATTCTGCCAACAGAAATTGCAGAAACTGTACTCTTCTCCTTTGTTATGCCAGATCCGGTCTCCTCTGCATCCACTTGTTCAACTTCAGTGGCTTCCTTAGGACTTCCTGGCCGTGATATTGTTCCCTCTTCTTCGTTATCATCAGTCTTGGCTGCACAAATAGAGAGAATTAGAAAAATGTATCATGTACAAAGTTTTAGTGCCACAAATACCAGAGATGTATAACGGACAAGGTTTTAGTGCCACAAATACCAGAGATATATAACGGACAAAGTGTTAGTGCCACAAATACCAGGGATGTATAATGTACAAAGTTTAAGTGCCACAAACTTCAGAAATGTATAATGGACAATATTTTAGTGCCACAAACTCCAGAGATGTATAATGGACAACGTTTTAGTGCCACAAACTCCTGAGATGTATAATGGACAAAAGTTTTAGTGCCACAAACTCCAGAGATGTATAATGGATAAAGTTTTAAATCCACAAACTCCAGAGATGTATAATGGAATAAGTTTAGTACCACAGTGTTAGTGCCACAAATACCAGTGATGTATAATGGACAAATTGTTAGTGCCACAAATACCAGGGATGTATAATGGACAAAGTGTTAGTGCCACAAATACCAGGGATGTATAATGGACAAAGTGTTAGTGCCACAAATACCAGGGATGTATAATGGACAAAGTGTTAGTGCCACAAATACCAGGGATGTATAATGGACAAAGTGTTAGTGCCACAAATACCAGGGATGTATAATGGACAAAGTGTTAGTGCCACAAATACCAGTGATGTATAATGGACAAAGTTTTAGTGCCACAAATACCAGGGATGTATAATGGACAAAGTGTTAGTGCCACAAATACCAGTGATGTATAATGGACAAAGTGTTAGTGCCACAAATACCAGGGATGTATAATGGACAAAGTGTTAGTGCCACAAATACCAGGGATGTATAATGAACAGTGTTAGTGCCACAAATACCAGGGATGTATAATAGACAAAGTGTTAGTGCCACAAATACCAGGGATGTATAATGAACAGTGTTAGTGTCACAAATACCAGGGATGTATAATGGACAAAGTGTTAGTGCCACAAATACCAGGGATGTATAATGGACAAAGTGTTAGTGCCACAAATACCAGGGATGTATAATGGACAAAGTGTTAGTGCCACAAATACCAGTGGTGTATAATGGACAAAGTGTTAGTGCCACAAATACCAGGGATGTATAATGGACAAAGTGTTAGTGCCACAAATACCAGGGATGTATAATGGACAAAGTGTTAGTGCCACAAATACCAGGGATGTATAATGGACAAAGTGTTAGTGCCACAAATACCAGGGATGTATAATGGACAAAGTGTTAGTGCCACAAATACCAGGGATGTATAATGGACAAAGTGTTAGTGCCACAAATACCAGGGATGTATAATGGACAAAGTGTTAGTGCCACAAATACCAGTGATGTATAATGGACAAAGTGTTAGTGCCACAAATACCAGGGATGTATAATGGACAAAGTGTTAGTGCCACAAATACCAGTGATGTATAATGGACAAAGTGTTAGTGCCACAAATACCAGGGATGTATAATGGACAAAGTGTTAGTGCCACAAATACCAGGGATGTATAATGAACAGTGTTAGTGCCACAAATACCAGGGATGTATAATGGACAAAGTGTTAGTGCCACAAATACCAGGGATGTATAATGAACAGTGTTAGTGTCACAAATACCAGGGATGTATAATGGACAAAGTGTTAGTGCCACAAATACCAGGGATGTATAATGGACAAAGTGTTAGTGCCACAAATACCAGGGATGTATAATGGACAAAGTGTTAGTGCCACAAATACCAGTGATGTATAATGGACAAAGTGTTAGTGCCACAAATACCAGGGATGTATAATGGACAAAGTGTTAGTGCCACAAATACCAGGGATGTATAATGGACAAAGTGTTAGTGCCACAAATACCAGGGATGTATAATGAACAGTGTTAGTGCCACAAATACCAGGGATGTATAATGGACAAAGTGTTAGTGCCACAAATACCAGGGATGTATAATGGACAGTGTTAGTGTCACAAATACCAGGGATGTATAATGGACAGTGTTAGTGTCACAAATACCAGGGATGTATAATGGACAAAGTGTTAGTGCCACAAATACCAGAAATGTATTATGGACAAAGTTTTAGTGCCACAAGCTCCACAGGTGTATATAGTGCCACAAACTCCTAAGAATATGTTTAATCAACAAGGTACAGTGCTACAAACTTCAGAGATGGTTTTAGAACCACAAACTCTAGAGATGTGTAATCAAAAAAATTCTAGGGTCATAAACTCCATAGAGATGTAATGGATAAAGTTTAGTGCCAGTTTTCTTGCCATAAATGCTAGAGATGTATCACAAAATGGTTTTAGTGCCACAAACTCCAGAGATATATAATGTACACTACCTTTAGTGTCTTTCTCCAGTTGTTCGAAGGTGTCATACATGTCCCATGTGGTTGCATTCACTCCAACTTCCTGTTAATTAATGTCATTCAAAATTAATATATATAAATACAACTTCCAAATTTAATAAAATACATGTACTGTATACATCACATTAATACTTCAACTCAATGTATTTTTTGTATCATAAACATTGTTTCAGTCAAATTCAGTCAAAGACATTCTAAATAAGTATACATTCAAAGAATTTTCATAAACAATAATTTTAAAAAACATTTTGATTTTAATGATTTTAAGAGAAAAAAAGAAACTTTTATAGATAATAAATAAATGTTCATTTGAGCCCGAGGCCAAATATTTAAGCAACATTGAATAACTGCTTCTTTGAAAATGGATATTTGTTTGAAAGGTGTTTTACATGATTTTTAGCACATTTTAGGCAATATATTCATTCTATTTTTTGTGGTAGAGGCAGACCACCCCATTTTTTCCTGGGTAGAACCAGTACGGTATAATCGACACTTTCTCACTTACAAGTTGAGCTCCCAGTGGGATTCGAACCCGCAGCGGTGAGAGACGAGAAGGTTTACAACACAACATTGTTACCCCCTCGACCACGGAGGCGTAAATGGATAAAAAATTGTGATCAGAAATTAAACAAATGTACAACAGCTGAAGATTCTTACGCTGAATCCAATTTTGCCAGTCTGCACAAGTTTGCATTTCTGTGGTTCGTTAAACGTGTTCATCCCTCGCTCTGCATAGCGATCGTTACCTTGTTTGTTCTTCAACAACTGAAAAATAAAACATGCAGACATTTATTTTTATAATCATGTAATACTGGTAGTGTGTTTATGCTCTTTTTATGTGTTTGGCATGCAGCATTAATAAATACTTTCATATTGTCCCGTTTACTTTGCATTGAGCTAATTGTTCAATTTTCTGCGTTACTGAATATCAACATTGCTCCTTATTGTAAGTTGATAAGGAGGTACATTCAGTTGTAACGAAATATTCAAGAAAGTTCACCTGTCAGCAATAAGTGTCTCGTCTATAATGGCCATAATGTTGCTAAAAAGCTACACATCATTATATATAAAACAAAATTATGAAATAATGCAACACCTTATATATAGTATAAAATAAGAGTTTTATAAATCACCAATTTTCATTAAAATAATATTTGTCTACTTTTATATCATTATCATATAATATTTATATATTATTATGCATACATCCTGATAATGTTCATTCTTCTTTTTGATCAGTGGAGCATCATCGCCCTCCGTGGAGACACACACGCCTGGCATGTCGAGCAGCCATATCGTCTCCGTCTCCGTGAGTGTGAGGTCAACAATCTTCTCCAGGTCATCCTCATTCAGATCTTCCTTCACGTCTTCTCTCTTGTGAGTGATACCTGCACAGGTGGCCAGAAAAAATTGTTATCAGAATGGTTAAAACTAGAAAATGTGTCCATGAGATATGGATGCCCCATTTGTGCACTGTCAGTCACATAAAAATAATCGTAGACTGACAGTTGGACGGATGGACAGGCATAACGTTTTTATTTCTATTTAGAAACTTTTTCATTTTAGTAAGTCACAGTGAAGTTTTGCATTTCCTGACTTCAGAAAATAGTGAAATACTAAAAGGTCTTATTTTTTAATATTTTTTTTTAATAATTCAAGTTCTGTCTGTATACTTTATCATCATGAATACTTATCTATTACAGGGCTTTTTTTCGGAAATAGCGGAAGAGGCACAGCCTTTCAATAGGGGAAAAAAAAGTGTGATTTTCGAGACAAAGGGGGAAAAATAGTGTGATTTTGAGACATAGTGAGAACAGTGTATTAGGCAGAAATTGAATATTTGGATGTGCAAATATGCAAAAAAAAAGTAAAAAAATATAAACTGTCTTCTATAAATGTATCCCAAACATAGCAATGTTGAGAAATAAGAGGGGGAAATGATGATGCGGTGCAGATATATGATGAACTCGATATTTACCTGCCCACGCAGAGGTCAGCTCCTGTGATTGGTCATTTTCGTCTGGCTCAGCGATGGATTCTGATGTGTCATAGGACTGACTGAACACTGACCTGTTAACACAGTAAAAATTGCAGATGTCATAAATGAAAAAGATTACAGTCATCTGTATTCAGAGACCACCATAGGGAATATCAAACTGATCTTTTAACACAGATGGTTATTAAATACAGGTGCATTTATTTAAAACATTACAATTGGAAACTGAAACTGCGGTCTCTTAAAGCAAATGGTCTCTTAATAGAAGAGGTATCTCGAGCAGGTTTGACTTTAGTTGAAAAATAACAGCTAGCATGCACGGACAATGAATTGCTTCAGATGTACTAGCTTGTTTGAACATTCAAGATTCAATAATTATTTTCCTAATATTGGCCACTAGCTTCATCATAAGAAACTGGTTGAATATATAGAGAATATTATGTCAGTGCCTTTTACTATCAAGTTTATTAGGCGAGGCTTAGAAAACGCAGAATGGCAAGGCTCTGCCGAGCCATTCTTCGTTATCGTGCCACGCATAATAAACTTGATAGTAAAAGGCACTGACATAATATTCTATTTATCATGTAGATTATCCACATTTTTTGTATGAATTACTATTATTACCTATTTTTCAGAATGTTACGCTTATCGAGGACGCCGCCATGTTGTTGTTTTTTGTTTGTTTTATGACGTCAGGCAACGTTACGTACATGACGTCAGATAAAGTTACGTACAATAAACGCCGAGGGATTCCGCATTGATTTGCTCTATTGCTCAGTGCCTAATAAAGCAAAATTTAATAGGTCACCCCTTTTTTATCAGGCAGAATAGTGCATATCTGCATGATAAATTTGTTTAAGCATTTACTGGTAAATAAATTCATACAAAATGCAAGTTCAATGGAAATAATAAAAAGTAATAAACCAAACTTGACATAACAGCTGTGGTTAATTAGTTTTGGTTTGTAAGTTTTTTTTCACATGTTACTGATACACATGTATATGAATTATATACAGTTTATGTTAAAAACATACACGTATGTCTAAAAAAAAAAGAGCCCTGCAGTGAATAATGAATTAACTTATATTCATACAATTATGCTAATACCTTGTAAACGGTCCTCCACCAAAGGTGCTTGCCGTGACAGTGCCCGTGTTATATATAGAAGCTTGAGACATCAAGTCAGTGGGCTGAAAATATTAGAAGTATACATTCATTTATAATACGAACAAAATCTGCACTATAAGTAATTGAATGCATATTGTTTGCACCCCCTCCCACAATATTCTAATATGTCACCGTAAATCACTGATTTGTTTCTATTTAAATAGGAATTTTACCGTATAATCACTAAAAAACGCCTCTGGGGCGTAACATTTTTGAAATGGCGGGCATTTATTTGAGACCAAAAATACATAATTTAACTTTTAAATGTATTATTTAATAGTAAATAAATAGTAACTCTTCTTCAAATTTTCGAACACTTGTTCTTTTTCAAGAAAAAGCACAGAAATACAACTTTTAAGTAAAATCCATCTTGTTGTTTAAATGGCTGACGTTATGATGAAAAATATACCATAACGACGTGACGTCATTTCCTGTGTGACGTTAGACGTTATTTAAAAGTTGTATTTCTGTGCTTTTTCTTGAAAAAGAACAAGTGTTCGAAAATTTGAAGAAGAGTTACTATTTATTTACTATTGAATTAACTTTCCTTTTGAAAGACTATACAGATATGAATATTATTTAATAATTTTCTTTATCAAGCAAACCAAAGTCTGCATGTCAATCAATCAATTAATGCACCGGATTTTAAGTTTTCTAGTGATTTTGTGAATTCCATTGTGACTGAAACAGTTTAACTTGCATCTTTTGTTTTAAAACAATGATTTCTGAAAACAGGTGGGGGAAGGGGCATTTATTAGGGGAGGGGCATTTATTAGGGATTATACGGTAGTTAGAATGATCCATTTTTCATTTTGTAGTAAGCGCTGTTACTTAAACATTTAAAATCAAACTGTTGTTTTCTGTCACGTCTGCTTTTTTGGGCCAGTAGAGCAAAAAATAGCTATCTGCCAGTATAATGGATTTACTATCATTAACTTACAGTGCCTACTATGCTATCAGTCAGTATGATGGATTTACTATCATTAACTTACAGTGCCTACTGAGCTATTGGCCAGTATGATGGATTTACTATCATTAACTTACAGTTAATGCTGAGCTATTGGCCAGTATGATGGATTTACTATCATTAACTTACAGTGCATGCTGAGCTATTGGCCAGTATAACGGATTTACAATCATTAACTTACAGTGCATGCTGAGCTATCGGCCAGTATAACGGATTTACTATCATTAACTTACCTTGCCTGCTGAGCTATCGGCCAGTATGACGGATTTACTATCATTAACTTACAGTGCCTGCTGAGCTATCGGCCAGTATGACGGATTTACTATCATTAATTTACTGTGCATGCTGAGCTATCGGCCAGTATGATGGATTTACTATTATTAACTTACAGTGCCTGCTGAACTATCAGCCAGTAAGTTACTCTGCTTCTGTTTCACTTGGTTAGGGTCTATCATGTGCATGGGCAGAGGTGTTACATCATTACCAGCTTCATCAAGCACCTGTTATAAAAATATATAATAAACCATACAATTAGAAAATCAAACATTTTGATTCTGAATATACATGCAGTGTACCAGGTATTTTCTGTAAAATAATAGAATGTTACAGACTCAATACATGTGTTACTTTAACAGTGTTTTTCCCCCTTATATAAGTGGTACTGAAAAACAGTACCTTCCCAATGACAAAAAGTATGTTTTTTTCCCAACTGGAGTGAAAAAATTCCCAATCCAAAAAAAACTAATTTATATATATATTAAATTATTTTTTTGGAGTGGAACTTTAAACAGAAAAAGGGGGGAATTATATACTTTGAAGAGAGCAATTTTTCCCAATGGAATTGGTAATGGTACCATTCAAAAAGGGTGAATAAAATCACTGTTTAATAAGACTTATATCTGTTATTTACAGTAATCAGCCCCTGTTTGTCATGTACCTTACCTCCTTTATTCATGATTTTTGACGGTCATATTTTAAAGAGAAACACGGCAATCCTGAAGTGTTTATCAATCACTGAAATAAGGGTATTTATTTGTTTATTCAGTACATATAATTTCATCTCGATTTTAAACCTGCTTGCATATACATGTTATTAAATAAAATTTAGATTTTTTTTGTCTAATATTTTGTCATAGGTTTAAATATATTATTGGTGCAATATAACCATATACAAAAACAATATGCTAATTAATATTAATGATTAAACAAAATTATTAATGCAAGTTATGTAGAAAAACTATTGGAAAGCTGTGAGTGTTAAACAAGAGGTCAATGACCTTGAAGCTCTACTGATGGGTTTTGATAGCTAGATCAGCATTCCTGTGAAGTTTCATGAAAAAAGTAATTTCTAGGAGTAATCACTACAAGATTCTACTATATAATTTAATGTAAACAAAGATGGCCCCGCTGGCAGCCATGTTTAATGTTGAATCAAAATAATTTCATGTCATGCCGATCATTTTAGAAAAACTCCCATATCTATATCACTAATAGTTTTCAAAAAGTAGGCACTACAAACTTTTTTTAAAAATCTATTTTTAGCCATGGTGGCCATCTTGAATTTTGGCAGGAGCTGAAATTTTGCTAGGATCAATTAGACATCAAGAGCAACATTCCTGTGAAGTTTTATGAAAATCCGTCAAGCAGTTTCAGAGAAGTAGTCGCTACAAAAAAAGTTTACGGACGGACAGACGGACACCGCACCATGGCATAAGCTCTGCTGATCTTTGATCAGTACAGCTAAAAACCAAGATTTGCCATATGTCCCTTTAATGAATGGTACAATGTGTCATGATTAGTAGGTCGACCATAACATTTTTTAGTTGCTGTTTCTCTACTTACCAAAGAAAAGCAGCCTTTATCCAAAACTGCTTATAGCAATTCTATATTAATATTCTTTGAGGCTATCTTTAGAAAAAACAAACACTTTAATTTTAGCAAAAGAAAAAAAATCACCTACCTACCTACTTACTCAAGAAATCCTGGGTTGGGGAATCGCAAACAAATTGTTTTTTAAGGATGGCCTTACCTGCACAGGAGCTTTGGCAGGTCTGCTGCCATCCGTAGCATTAACCATGCTGCGCGTTTTGCTGGCAGACGACGCGACGTTTGTCCTTGTACTTCCATATGTAGTTCCCCTAACTGTCCCATATTTACTCTTCATGGTGGAAGCTCCATGGCTCTTCTTCGACGCATTGTTGCCACTAAAACAAAAAGCCATTACAGTCCATTGGGATGTATAGAATCATCGGTAGTAAAGAATCATTTTCTGTTTAAAACAGTCTTTAAATCTTTTGAGAGTTATTATATATTTAGAATTTTGTGATACTTGGTTTCAAGAAACTCATTATTCAATGAGAGATACAAACGCTTTCTCACAGCAATTTTAAGGCTCAGTCTCAAAACACACAGAGCTGCATCATAAAGGCATGATGTGATGTCATAATACCAGAAAGTGATGTCATAATACCAGAAAGTGATGTCTTGATAGAAACTGTAATAGGACTCAGTTGTGGGGTAAGTAAATAGATAGGTTTATAATCGCGTTACTACTGTCTCGCTGCAGAGCTAGCCTAGCTTTTATGGCGATATAGGTAGAGCGCCCGCTTTACATGCAAGGGGTCCCGAGTTCAAACACGCGAGTGCCTAATTATTTATGAGTAATTTTTCCGGTCCGATTACATTGATAGAGAATCCGGGTAGGCATTGTATGAGGTTATGCCCAGATGCCTAGATCATTGTATATGTTGTTGTCTATATGTGTTGTGTGATATATCAAAAATAAAAAGGTTGGAGGTATGTAATAGGACTCAGTTGGGGTATAAGCGCATTACTACTGTCTTGCCGCAGAGATAGCTTTTATGGTAATATCGGTAGAACGTCCGCTTCACATGCAAGGGGTCAAGGAGTTCAAACCCGCTGAGTGCCTAAATATGTATGTGTAATTTTTCCGGTCCGATTACAGAAACCAAAATGAAAATATCAATGAAGCATTCTGATTGGTTCACTGATAAAAATTGGACCAATGAAACCAGTTACGGTAAATAAAAATTCACAGTTATAGGACAATCATTTCAGAAATTTTGCTATCGTACAACTAAAACGGTAAACCTAAATCAGAAAGTAAATAGACATTTTCCTTTCATTTTAAATTTAGACTTTTAACCCAAGTGATTCTATACCCCAATCCACTGTAATTGTAGGATAAAGAGGCGTGTAAGAATGTGTTTGCAGACGATGTGTTTAATCTGACAGTTTGAACTTTCATTGCATGAGACACAGGTGAGTGATACAGGACGATAGTTCTCAGAAAGATGTATGCTCTCTTTCTGGGGCCACACATTTCCCCAGTCTTTTTGGAGCTGACCCGAGATGATGACTGGCATATCATGCATAGACCAGGAGCTTTGTGTAGCACAGTTTTTCAGTATGTTGTTACAGTGAACAGTACTCAGGTGCATAAAATAAACGTCTACGAATGGAAAGATGGTTTTTGATATATGTCAAACATGCATAAGGCGTTTGACTTTTTTATGTGTGGACTTTCCATAGAGATTCTCTGCACTAGATATATAAAACAGTCAATTTTAACTAAAACACTAAATTTTATAAATGCACAACTTACCTAAAATGAAGAATGATCATTTGTTATCCATTTCACAGTAAAATTTTAATCCAAAAAAGATTTTGATAACAAATACATTAGTTTAAATCTAGGTTTTATATGCATTGTTTGAACGGCAAGATGTCTATCTATCTATCTATACATTTTGCCACATGCCCGCGAGGGCATAATCGAGCAGCTGCACATCGTGATTTGTTAGTAGACAAGAATAGTTAAAAAAAAGTTTTGAGGGGAAAACAATTGAAAGGTGTTAAAAACAGCCTAAGAAGTTGAAAGCAGGGTTAAAAACATTCATATGCACTTAAGGTCTGACGTGGAGGATGCGGCTGACAGCCAGCTTGAACGAGTCAAGATCTTTCTGCAGCACGACATCAGCTGGGAGTGAATTCCACTGGACAACTGTTAGAGGAATCAATGAGAACTTATTGTAGTCACTCCTGTATGGATCTATCTAAAAGTTATGGAGTGACAATACCTCGAAACCCTATGGTTGGGTTCGAAGTGTTGTAGAATAGGGACAGCTAGCCTATCATATCATGCACTATTTTATAGAAAATGCATGCATCTGCTCAACTTTGCTCTAACAGCCTTCATCCCAGCCTCTCCAACATACAAGTAACACTCGAGTAGCTTGAGTTGTCGTTTAACGTCCACCATGCTGCTCGGCACATTGGACTTTTTCAAGTTTTTCAAGTGAATGTTGGACGTCGTGTGGGGTCCCAAATGCTACTGGTATACTCTAGTTTTGGGCGGACAAGGGCATTGTATGCACATTCCTTAAGTTTGGGAGAATTAAACTTTATATTACATTTAATAAACCCAAGCGTTTGGTTTGCCTTACCTACTACCCTGTTGATGTCAGTTTTCCATGATAGGTTGCTTTTGATGTCAACACCAAGGTAGCGAGCACTCAGTTGTCTTCTGTCCGTGAAGTATATAGTTTGTGTGAAGTGGGCATTTTTTGTCAATGAGACGTCACGGGGTGCATCTATAAACGTCCGTATGTAAAAAAAACCACCCTACCCAGTCGTCTAATAGAGACTACTACTAGTAGTAGTAGTAGTAGTAGTAGAGTGAACAGCTTGAGTGAACAGCTTTTGTGATAGATAATTTGCACAAATTTATAAAATCATTGAAGATTATTATTGATATAACACCATACACCGTGTTTAAATAACATAATCCCACATACCCGGGGGCTAGATGCTGCGACTTCTTGTTGGTGGACATAGTTTACAAATTGTCGACCATCTTACTTATTTTGGCTTCCTTGGTTGTTAGTGGTTACCATAGTTGTAAAGTACAAGGCATTTGATTGGTTAATGAAAAAACTGCATTTCGTAAAATAACAAGTCTGAAGAATTGTCAGCAATATATTTGACCTCTATTATGCGGATAATTGTCAAAATATCATTAATTTGACAGTTTGTTATCATATAATCCAGAACGTAAGTAAAAAAATAAGAAAATACTCGGGAATCCCCTTGCTTAATTTAACCAATCAGAAAACCGGTTAAATCGACGCACCGACTTTAGCGCGAAACTAAAGCCTCGTTTTGATTCGATATTACGTACATCCCATAATTTTGAGAAAATGGCGACGGTAAGTGAAAATCACAAGAAAAATTCAATCAAATAATGTTTACTATCTGCTCATTGAGCGTAACTGCACCCGGTCACTTAGCCATTTTCTTATTTCTATATTAATCGATATAAGATGTGAACCATAGCTCATATTTTTTTGAAATGATAGAGATATTCCTGTTATGAAAAAGACCGCCGATCGGCTTTTCAAAAATCTTGACAGGAGGGGCGCTATAAATAGGTCGCACAGGCGCTTTTATAACTTTTTGGTAAATTTGCTTTACCGTTTGTTTATTTTCAGTCTGGGACCAGTGAGACAACACCCAGCAATGGTAGCAGCCCAGGTAAAGTGCTACATCTGTTAATTTTAATGCCAAAAAAAAGGGCATTTTCATGATTTTGACTGCACTTTCATGAAATGACTGGGAAAGTTAAAAATAAGTTGTACTAGAAAAAATGTCAGTAAAGAGATCTTTCATAGGATAACTTAGTTGCATTGGCCAAATCGTTAGCAGAGCACATTTTTTCCAGATGATACCCTCCGTACTGTATAGGGGCAAGTAGTGCATAAAATATGCATCTACAAACGGCTAGACGATTTTTGATATGTGCCGTCCTCTGACGTGCAACACTTTTGACTGTTCTATGTGTGGACATTCTGCAGAGATTCTCTGTGCTAGACGTAAACAGTCCATTTAAACTGATACACTGAATTTCGATGACAGGGGCACAGAGTAACTACATTTAGCCAGGAGCCAGCTGGGCCCCTGACTTAGAATTTTTAGGGGCCCAGCCCAAAAGTTAGGAGCCCAACAAAATATTATTTTATTTTACCACTCTGGTGCATAATTTATGAACAATTACATGCCATTACATTGTTTATTGAATATTATAAACAACATTACTGATCATTACAAGTCCAAGTTATCTATTTATTTATAAATATTATTGTAATAAAAGATTAAAAAAGATTAGATATTATTAAATTAATGTTTTATTTTGTTATAAATATTTTATGTTGACGTACAGTTTTAACATTAATGTACGAGACCTTTTCTATCAACATGATTCTCTGCAATATAATTATTATTGATGATTTCTAGAAGCACCGCATTTTATTAAAAGCGCTGCGTTTTAGAATATCCAAAAACCGGAAGTGAAACCTAATTATTTCCCCTTCAAATTATAACACGAATTTATGAACATGTGCTGGGCGTTCCTAAGGGCTAATTTAGGTATACGCACCATTGAGTTTTGAATTCACAAATGTGCCTAACCCCCCTATACCTTCAGTTTTTATTGCATTTTTTATTTGTTTGCTTCTTTAATAGCCTGTACGCACGTGCGTCAGTGCTTATGCCCAGGTACAACCCTGATGTGTAAAATAAACACTACCATGTATGTTTTAATGTTGATTTTATACCAGCAAATGTTACTTGTACTCTTGCACATCTAATTTTACATTGACATTCGAAGCGCAGAGTACTGTAGCATGCAGTTTTGTGAGAACCGTACATCGCAACATCTCGAACATTGTCTTGTTTCCGCAGTGGAAATTTTTTTTTCGTTATTATTTTGTTAATGGTTTGTCTATTTTGGCCAAAAGTACGTAGTTCACGGGACCAAAGCAAAATCTTAAAAACTTGAATGTTTGTGTTGAATGATTACCCTTTTCCGTTTTTTGGATTGAATATTTTTGGTCGCCACATGTGCGCGTAAAAGTCAAATTTTGGTCACCCAGACCATTTTTTACTCGACAATGGCGACAGGGCAAGTGCTAATTTGTGCCCCTGGATGATGTGCAACTCGGCCTCCAGTCAACTCGGCCCACAGATGAGAAACATCTTGCCATTCATTTTGGCGTTGAATGGTAAAAAAATATATATTTTTTTTTAATTTCATACTGTATATCCTTGATCCTTTTTTCAAAAATGTTGGTAATATCAGAAAGCATATAACAGTAATGGATAAAAAGGAAAAACACAATTTGATAATAAGTTTAACCTCGAGTCGACATTTAAAAATTGTTGATTTGATCAATTTTTTTTATTGATATCAGCCAGCTATTCGCAAGTCCCTTAAAGGGAATGTAGCGACACATCCAAACACTCTTTATTATTGAGAGTTCTGGAAAACTTTGTCATGTGAAATAATTATCAAAATTAGATGATAAACAAAGAACATATGATCATTTGAAGGTTCTGTTGAAACGGATATGGATATGGAAGCTGCCATTTTGAGAGCTATGACATCACAGTTCTAAATGATACGGTGTACTGTTAGGGCCATGTTGCCATCACATCTTACCATCGAGCATCGACCTAGGTCGATGGTAAGATGCGATTGACCATCGCATCTGACCATCACATCTTACCATCACATCTTGCCATTGACCATCACATCTTGCCATCGACCTAGGTCGATGGTAAGATGCGATGGTAACATGGCCCTAACAGTACACCAGCGTTTTTTTTCCTTATATAAATGGGTCTGATAAACGGCCCCATTCCCAATTGAAAAAATTGACCATTTCCCCCAATTTTCAACTAAAAAATTCCCAAATCGAAGTTGTTTTTCCGTAAATTTTTCTCCTGGGATATTCTCAATACACATATGTAATAGATCTTCCCAGTTCTGTTTTAGATTAATCTTCTTAATAAAGTTTTTTACGAGGGTTGTACGTTTCTTCTGCTTTTCTGTGTAAATTGAAACGCAAAACACAGCCTCGTCACCCGAGGACGGCGCCATGTTGTTTATGCGTTGCAGAAACGGTTTACAGCTTGTATGTTATCAAAACGCTATACCGCTAGTATATTCTACTATGTAACAAGCGCCTGAGTGAGGGATGGGTTAATACTAAATAAAGGACGAATAACAGAAATCGTCTGGGCCAGGAAATTCTTTCCTCGGTCATGAGAATGGTGCAACCCTGAAAATATTTTATGTAAATCATCAATAAATATGTAATATTTCACAAAATACAAAAACAACATTTTTCCCAATTCTGAGAAAAATCGCGTGTTTTTTCCCAATTTGATCGGCCACGGACCCATTCCCAAAATGGTGAAAAAAAACGCTGGTACACCGTAAAATGACCATTATATGGAATATTTATAAATATGAAAATTTACTGATTTATAGGGGATAAATGACAGCAACTGTATGAAAAATATGTATACTTAATGGCAGTAATGCTGTATATGTCCAGTAAAGGGTTTTGCATTCATTTGCAGTGATTTTCTTTGCTCTTAATGCGATTTATCCATATTCCATATATGGTAATTTGGAACTATGACATAGTTCTCAAAATGACGGCTCCCATATCCGTTTTAGAACAGCCTTCAAATGGTCATATCTCTTGTGTTTATCATCCGATAATTCTTTCACCTTTTCCCAAGTTTTTCAGAACTCTCAATATCAGAGCTTGTTTGGCTGTGTCACTAAATTCCCTTTAATTGCAATATGTTTGTGTTGCAATCTTTTAAAATCGCCACTAAAAGCATTCAATAATATACCACCAAAGCCTTGTTTTGGGGAAGAGGCTGTTAGTCATAAATTGGGATAAAAAATAAAATTATGGGGAATAAAATGAAATTTCCAGAGATAAGTTTCAGAAAGGGAAGAAATCTGCATGATTATAAAAGACATTTAGGAAGGAAGGGGGCCTTAAACGAAGAAGGGTAAAAATGCCCCGACCAACCTTTATAATAGGTGTTTTTGGGATTGTGATTTTGTGAGGAAAGTACAACATATTCTCGATTAATTAATTGGTGTTCACAATGGTTGAATGTACAAAAATCAGTAAAATAAAAAGTTTGCAATTTGTTATGATTAGGCTTAATCATGCACCAACAAACCTTTAATGAACATTTTTATTTTCAGAGACAGATCGGGATTTTGATCCGAGTGCAGAAATGATGATACATGACTATGATGATGAGCGAACATTGGAAGAAGAAGAAAATCAAAGTGGGGAAAGTGTTGCAGGAGAACTAAATGACTTAGAAAAGGTAATGGATCAGCTAAAAGGTGGAGTGTTTTGTAGTAGTAATATTTTATTTCAGGCTAAAGATACATGATACATTAGTTACAGAGCCCTCCCCAGGATTTTTTTAAGGGATAGTCAGTAGTGGCATTTAGAGCTGGAGGGGGTTCCCCTTCATGTCAATTTTTTTCTTCATATTTTGAAGTAAAATGAGTTTTGGCAACACCTGACACATTTAAAAACATGTTTTAAATATATCTACCAGTCTGTCATGGACATGATGGATAGCATGTTATGTTTTTTACTCTTTTTTTTTTTAAAAAGATGTCAGATACACTTTTCTCTCAACTTTATACATTGTTTCATTTGCTGTTCTAGATTTTTCTGTCTTGTGAACATTTCATTATAAATGTTATGAAGTTAAACATGAGTCGTTATGTTTTTTTTAAGTGAATAACTTTTAAAAAAACACAAAAAAACTTGAAAATGCAAAGTGAATTTTTTTTCATTATTGTTATGTTTTAAGCATACAAAATAAGGACTATCCAGATTTACGTCAACTTTTTACGCTGACACTGACTTACAATGTATAAGTGATGTTCATTGCATGAAGTTCTTAGCGTTTTCGAAAAAAAACAACGTTAGGAAATGGTTATATTTTTATTAAATTCAAAACCGGAAGTAACCTAAATTATGATCTTCAACCACGAGGTTCTGATAATGTTATGTGATTATGGAATAATTTAATGTTATGTGATTATGGAATAATTGAATGTTATGTGATTATGGAATAATTTAATGTTGATTATGGAATAATTTAATGTTATGTGATTATGGAATAATTTAATGTTATGTGATTATGGAATAATTTTGCATAAGTGAGATTACTTTCTCATCATTATCTATTTAAAATTGCGATAAAATGGATGGAGGAACGTTTAATTCAACGTTAAATAAAATATAAGTAAATTATAATATTTTCACATTTGATGACCTAACATTTTGACGCATGGTTAAATTCTTGAATTAGACCCTAATCACGGATGTAATTAACATATCTGCTCCTCTAATCCTTATGAAAACACTCCAATCAGGAGCTAAGGATGCATGTTTGTCAGGAGTTTATGCCTCAAGGCGTTATTTGGTCAGATATGTCATTAAGTAACACGTTTAAGGGGTCGCGGTCAGATGAAGGAATCGCGACATGACAGTTTCAAAAGTTAGGGGATCGCGATGCCGCTATGCCATAAATGGCTGGGGAAAGCCCTGAGTTACAATAATCACTGTTTTATAATAAGCATAAATTATCAGGCCGTTTGGTCACGGGGCAAAGAGTAGGGCCACTGCAGATCCCTTTGGAGGGGTAGGCAGAGGGGTGGAATCCCCCCAAATTCATGTTCATTTTCCATTTTTTGTTCATGTTCATTAAAGGTCTTCATCATGATCCCTGCATTGTTTCAGGTGCTATCTCGCTCGCATCAAAAGAGCAGTGGCAGAAAAACTATAACGTGGCTCCAGCGTAAATGGAGTTTCTACGATAGAATTTGCAGCAACTCTGCAGTTCAGGGTGAGAAGGTTCTAGGCCCATTTTCCATATTTTATCTCGATGTACATGGAAGATGAGCCTGGCATGTTCATGCCTTTTAGGTGCCATATAACCTTTTCATGTGTTGGTGCGCCTTAAAACCCCAATTCAATTCAATTATCAGGATGATTTCACATAGAATGTACCACGTTTTGTCATAATGTTTCTTATATCACATATCTGAACATCAAAAAATGCTTGAAATTGTGAAAGTATATCACATATTCACTAGCATGAGAGAATATATCATAAGAACGTGTTAAATATACCGAAATAATACAAGTATCTTTCCATAAGGAAAGCCAGTTTGAGGTCCTTAATAATAATAATAATAATAATCATACACTTTTCAGATATTAATAGAAAAAATCCCATTTTCCACATAAGTTGCACAAGTGCTTGATTCAATGTCAACATATATTTTGCAGTGGGTGGGGACAGGGTGCCTATAGGAGGAAGTCATACCCATCTGTCATGTTCATTTTTGTCGCATTTACTAAAGTGTAGCATTTATTGTCCGTGAGGCATATTTTATTATAAGAAAATGTTATGATCTTGGAAGTTACCAGATAAGATGAGTTCAAAATTTATCATTGAAAAATGATTCAAATTTCTACTTCAGGAAATGTTGAGTTCTAAACGGTCAACTCTTTTATAAAATTATCTGTTGTTTCTTGGTATACAAAGTTTAAAAAAGAGATGCATACACAAATTTGAATTGTGATCGTCTGTATAAATTGGTCACTAAATTTTGTTTCGAATTTTTTAGCTCAAGAACATCCTTTTTTTTTAACGAAGCCAGATTGCCAATATATTTTAACGGAATCAGTTAACGAAAACAGACACATTACACCCTACCCCCGGTAATTATAGTTTTTGTTCCTTAAATATTCATTAGGCACATTTCAGGGTCTTCCACAGGAATTTCTTAAGGGATAGGGGGATTTGCGCATTCGACGAATGGGGATGGGCGCGGGAAGGGGGTTTCCCCGTTCTCGCACAGATTTTTTTTTTACTGACCAGTGGAAAGACGAGATTTGGCATATATCTAGTATCATAAGAAATGAAATAAAAAAAAAATTAAAAACATATTTTTTGATGTAAATTTATTGTTTTATTGTTTTATTCATCTATTTATCAATAAAACCAACCAACAATCAGCCATACAGTTAACATTAACCACATCATTCATAAACATTAACTACATCACTCCGAGTCTCAACCCATCATCACAGTGACGATCTCCTTGTTCTCTGTGAATGCCAGTCATCTACCGCCCTGTTAAAATCAGTCATCCAGAGTTGGACCATCCATGCAGATTAAGAGAAGGCTGTTGAGGGCGTTGTTCGACAGGTTGCATCTGTGTGTTGTCTTTACCCTCTTCAGTGTGGTGAAACCCCTCTCACAATCTAAAAAGAGAAGTGTTTTTTATTATACAGTTAATATAAAAAATATGTTAAAATGAATATTGTCATGATCTGTTAATAATGATATACATGCAGCTCCAAATAATTATTTAATAAAACAGTAATTGCTTTTAATAAATATTGTATCATTTTATAAAACTGTATCCTACCTGCTGTGGTAGTTGGAAGCAAGAGCCCTATTCCCTATTCCCTCATACCCACTAGACTCAGGCTCAGACTCGTTTAAATCACAAACTCTTTTAACACTAAGAGTCCTTGTAACAAATTTATCCATAATTCAATTCATTATGAAATCAAATGCACTGAATAAATTGTATAAACACAATGTGAAGAAGACTGCATCAAGACCTGTTTATATTAAGTAAAATAACAATGGAATTGCTCGTTATCTGAGACATAACTATTTGTTAAAAAGCAGACAGCCAATAAAACAATTCAATTACTTACCATAATTATTTCACGGTTCTGGTTACTCTCCAAAACACTGCTACACACAGTCCAGAAATCCAATATAGCCGCCCTTCGTTATGATCATCATTCTGTTAACACCAGCTTAATTGCATCAATTAAATCATTTATCCATAACTGGACCCAATTAATTCAAACACCATCATCTTTAATCTTATCTCAAACGTCTGCCGACTATCGAAACAATAAACAACATGCCACTAACTTTTAATCCAATTATGCACACATGCGGTCTATCTGTGTGTATTTCACAGCTGTTACAGCTACTGACACTTTATCGATCGATACCGGAGTCGCTTGACTGCATACACAATTTATAGACGTGTAGTAAAGTGTTTTATTGGGAAACTGAAGGGATAGCGGCACAATTAAGGCATAGCGGGACATTCCATTTTGGAATTAAGGCGTAGCGGGTGCGCTATGCTTAAATGGCCTGTGGAAAACCCTGCATTTATGTACCTAACTTTTGTATTCAAAGTGCTATTTATTTGTTACAGGAGGGTGATATGCCAATAGAACAGCTGTTGGCCATGTATGGTTACGCTGGAGGAACGAATGCGTCAAGCAGTTCCACCTCCTCGCCAGGTTCAGACTCCCAGGGTCAGGAGTCGCGATCTAGCAATGAGGAAGAGATACTCAGCAATCATGACCTCACGCTAGATAAGGAGGAGATAGCCCGTGATCTGTTGTCCAACTCAGATGAAAATGAAGACAAGGAGACGGATGTACACGATCTGCTCAACAGTGTTTCATCGTCTCAAACTGCGAGACTTTTACGATGTAAGACAATTATTTGAATTATCAGTCAGACGGTCAAAATTTCTTTATCCTGATTGTTTCTTTTGATGCAGTCAGTCGGTAAAGAACGAAGGGAGTGGGAGTGGGCATGTAGTAAACGCACTAGCTGTTCATTTCAACTTAGTCTTTCAGAAACAGTCCTGTCTCGGCCATAACTTCGAAAGTACTGAATGGAATTTCATGAAACAGAATTTAATCACACTGAGAAGGTGGGTCACACGAAGAGCCATGTCCTGGTCACAAAGTTCAAGGTCACATTTGGAGGTCAACCATCAAATGAACTTCGTGGGCATTGGTCACTGGTGGCTTTTCTTGTTATTTCCGAATCATAACTCCTGAACTGTTAACAGTATACTCAGGACATATATCAAACCGGAGGTCTCGTGATGCCTTTTGATACTCTACTTTTTTTTTATACAACTCCCGAAACTGTTCAAGATATCTTCATGAATTGGCTACACTTGTTTTGACATACATGCACTATATCAGTCAAACTTGTTTCCACTGCCATCTTTGGTTGTACATTGCAATATAACAATGGGGTTTATTGTGTGACCCTGACCTTTTGTATTGTTTTAAATACATATTGTAAGTTGACTACTGTGTTACACGTTATTTTTGTCCGAATTTCTTAGTTCTGAGTCATTGTGGCTGTTGTTCTCTTTTTGGACATGATTTGTACTTTATTTTGAAATTATTCACAAAGATTAAGCTTTCTGTTCAATAAATATATCTTACTTTTTACAGCCCAAAGTCAGCCTGGCAGTGAAAATAGTGATTCTGAAGAGGACATTGACTATAAACCAGAAGAAGATTGGAAAAAGGTACTTAATGCATGTATATATATATAAGCGACTTTCATCTTAAATTTCAGGCAGTTGTGGGATTTCTATGATTAGCTTCGAATTATTATATTACGCTAAATCCTCATGCAAATGGTAGATTTTAGTTCACAGAACCAATTCCTTGATTCCTTATTTTGTTAGACAATATCTGTTGGCTCAGCATACCAGGCCGTTGTTCCAGAAGGTCTGAGCAAGTATGATGATGCTCCGGCATACGAGAATGAAGACCGTCTTCTTTGGGACCCGACAAAACTGGACGACAGTGCAGGTAAGTAATCATAATGTAGGATGTATTGGTAGGGTAAATGTTTATTTAGAATGCAATACCACTTGTAATGTTTGAAGTTATGACTTACAGATATGTATATATATCTAAATAAAGAGTTTGGCAATATTTCAATTTGTATAAAAGGAAAGGAAGAACATGATCAGGGCTGTCTCTAATTTTTTTAACACAGGGGTCTGGAAATATTTTGAAAATCCACTTGCCCAGGGCAAGTAGATTTTCAAAATCCACTTGCCCTGCCCAAAATGTCACTTGCCCCAATTTCAAAAGTCACTTGCCCCAAAATTAAGCTACGTCGAGACCGCACGCTAAGTTAAATCCTTTTCTTTCACTGTTTTTTTTGTCATAACTTTTTACATAATTTCATTGTAAAATTAATGACTTAAACTACTTCTGAAGGATCAGAGCTATAGGTTGTTACCATTATGCATATATCAGTGTTTTCCTCCACCGGTGGGAGAGGGGGAGTGGGGTGTCAGTGGGGATACCCCTAGGATATAACATCACTGATGAACCTGGTACCAAATTGGTAGACTCTAATGCCTATGGAATTAAGATGTACAAGATGCTTGCTCCTAGTGCAGTAATTACAAAAGGGCAGGCAGATAACAAAAAAAAATAATATGCATTAGGTCGAACAAAACTTTTTTCTGCTTTTACTTTTGTTATAGACTACACCAGATAAAAAGAATGAAAAGAATGATGCATTAGGTCAAACAGAATTTTTTTCCTACTTTCACTTTCGTTATATAATTCATGTAGATAAATCTTATGTGTTGGAAATGATTAGCCCGGTCTATGCCTAAATCTGACTCAGGTACTGTAGTTGTTTTTCTGTTAATATCTTTTGAGATGCCAAATTGCAATTCTTCGAATAATTATATAAATTAGCCAAGGTCGAAAGCACATCTTGGATAATGCAGGGTCACTATACATTAATATATCGACCCTGGATAATGGCAAACTTGAACACGCCATTCCGTCATTGGTCTCGGATTCATTCAAAACAAACATGGCATTTTGAAATAAAAACAGATGCACACCTATTCATTACGACATGCGTCGATAGCGACATCTTTGCTCATCAAACAACGCCGTTAAATTGCTATAATCGTTTAATTGCCCTTCTTGTTTACAAATTGGTTTGACTGAATCGCCATTGTTTCACTTTACCACGTGGTAGAGAACGGGATTTGTTTCATTGGCTGATAAAAATACATCGGTTATTTGATTGGATAATATGGATACAGTACTAGGTCAAGTGTTGCGTCATGATTTTTAATTATTGAACAGAATATTACCTACGACACACTGACCGACATACACAAAGCGACAACAACATCTCAATAACTGATTTACACACTGATGTGTATTTCACACTAATCTGGCGCGTGACTTACTTCCTGCATAGAGGGGCTCGTTACGGGGGTATATTTCACACGGTATACGAATTCTAAAGACCGCGCGTCTTCAATTGAAGATTGGCACCCAAGCGTTCCTCGGCCAATCAAATTCTGATAAACTGTCAAGTGGGAGGGATTAAACAATAACGAACAACACCGGTCAGTTTTATGACACTTATTAGTAATTGCTCGCGGCGAAAACGACGGGTGGTTAATTACTACGCAATTATCGGCAAACTTTACAGTCCAGGCAAATTTTCCCTTGATTTTTATCTAATAATGAAACGTCCATCGGGCAAGTGACGGACAACCCGATTTAAGAAGGTCACCTGCCCGCACCCAAAATCCACTTGCCCGGGGCGTCGGGCAACCATATTTCCGGAGCCCTGTAACAGGTGGTTACTTTGATTTGACGGGAGGCTACCATTAGTGATATTTAGAGCAAAGCAAGTGAGGTTTTTACGGGGTCCGGGGGCATTCTCCCCCTCGGATAAGCATGGGTGTCTTAATTACATGCAATCTCCTGTGTTTGGTGCTAATTACGGTCAGGATTTTTTAGTTATTTCATGATTCTTTCAGATGATGGAATAATTCCATAATATTTGATTTAAAAAAAATAATTGTTATAGCCGGCTCGAAATGCAAATCAGACGGTGAATATAGCCAGCTGTCGGCTATTATAGATAGCCCTGATGATGTGGAATCCTAACATTGAAATGCACTCAAAAATCTCACCCAAAACAATTTCCAGCGGTACTGAAAAGCATTGAAGAAAATAGGGTGGTAGTCGATTTAGCATGTTTAATATAGAATTTCTACCGATATGACCCATACTTATCTGACAGTTTTAATAAAGAAGTAGAGTCATTGAATATTATTTATATTTATTAGAAGTTGCCATGTTGAAATGTCCGTTTACAGTTGAGAAGTACCTAGAAGAGATCCAGTTGCAACGTGTCCAAACGGCTGTTGGTGTCCATACCATTCCTACTGGAGCTCATATTCAGGATGATGAACAGGTACCATATATATTATATATAAGAAATAAAATATTTCGAGTGTGTTTATATCATGTCTGATCAATACCTGCTGGGTCGGACAAGAAGGTCATCAGTAGTATTCAATACCAAGGTATTTCAGGTTTTAATGTTTAAAAGTCTCTAAAAACCCGGGTTTGATACGCAAAATATAAACTTGCTTCAAACTTTCTCAATAACTTGTGAAGGATTGACCCCATGGTTTTCAAAGATATAACTGGATTGCCTTTGGTGATAGGATGGCATCTATTGATTTTGGGGTAGATCAAAGGTCAAGGTCACTGTAAGGCGATATTAAAATAAAAAAATGTTTCTGCTCCATAACTTGGAGAAGGACTGCATCCCACCATCTCTTCAAACTGAAAAATTAGATTTTCCTTGGTAAGACTTTTATTTTGGGGTCAGTAGGTCAAGGTTATTGCTAAAACAAATGCAGTTTTATATATATAAGCTTTTTCTGAGAGATAGAGCATAAACTAAATTCTCGCAGCAATTTAATATTTTTGTTAAAACAGCATTAAATAACAAACAATATTGTATTTTCGTTTCCCATGTTTTCGTTTCCCATATTATTTATCTTAGCTTTTCAAGGAGGGGCAGCGGTGGTCTAATGGTTACATTGCTCGTGGTGTTGAAAGGTCAAGACGAGGCCGCACAACACTACATTTGAGCAAGTTACTTCCTGCCATTGCTGCCTCTGATTGATTTATTAACTGTCAGCTGTTGAAGTCTACTCCAGGCTTGTAATAGACCCAGAGGAATTTATTTAATGGTATTACAACTTATGTGTAGCAATCACATTAAAATATATCCTAATTACGCTTTGATACTCTCCACTATATGATCTGAAAACACTGCCTTGGAGGTCACGGCAGATTGACCTTTCATCTAATCAATATTCATGAGAAGATCAACTAAATTCTACCAATGAAATCGCGTGTTTTATATTCAGATGGTGTTCGAATCAACTGAACAAACGAAAATCCACATAAAACACAGATCTGTATCCGAAATAAGAAAAAGTCTTCGTGTGTTATTGCTGTGGATTGCGCGATAAATTCAAAGTAATGCACTAAATGGCATGTTTTACATCAAGAATACGAAGAAAATCATGGGCGCGGTATCAGTATCTGAAAATTTTATATTCTACCGAGATTATTGTGACTTTTACTGAGGTTATTGCGACATACGTTTTCTAAATAGTATATCTTAGTATGTCTGACCCGCTGAGCTCAGTTGGTAGCGAGATGGACTATTGCGACAATTCTATTATTATTACCAGCGAGTGTACTTTTAGTGTCCGTTCAACCCCACGAAGCGGTATATCTTTTCTTTGTACCGCTATTAAATTCCGTCAATCTATTCAGTAATGTTTGGTGTTTGTCAATGCAATTATTTTGTGTTTTATAAGCTAAAAGTTACAGACAATACTCTTTCAATACCGAGCGTAGACTGCTCCACCGCATTTGATTGAAACACGACATGCGCAGTGAAGCAGTCTATACCGAGCGATTTTGTAGGCTGAAATCTGATTGGCTAATCGTAAGGTCAATCTGAGGTGACCTCCAGTGCAGTGTTGTCAGGTCATTAGTAGTTTAGAGTATCGTAGCGTGATAAAGGGCCTGATTTTATTGAGATTGCATGTGTAGATGAACAATTAAATTCATTCTTAAAAACTCTTGATTTCCGCACAAACAATACCGTTTTAAAAGTCTTTACATATATATTGAAGAAAAACCGATGTTTGCAAGGGGGCCGACTCGCTTTTGTTCTATTTACACTTGATGATTTCAAACATGGTTTGTTTGAAGTCTGTTGTCCGTTGAGCTACACGGACACTCTAACAACAACAATTCGAAATCGCATTTCACAACTTGGTCCATAGCAAACCTTGGTAAAAAAAAAAAGCGACATACTGCTTACATTTTAATATTAAGTGTGAAGGTGTATATTATTTTGTCTTCAGTGTTGATATTCTAAATGACAGACAATTAAGTGAAACTGTCACAGCAAATTGCTTAGTAGCATCCTCGGTAGGTCAGTGGGTAAGGCCTCGAAAATTAGAGCTACAGACCTGCCCTGCGTGTGTTTGCTCCATGGTGGTCATGTCTGATGGGAAACTTCATCCTTCATCTCATCTCTCTCTGAGGTTGCTGCCCCAATCAGTGATTTTTTTACCTTTTTTCAAAGGTACCTCTACCTTTTCAATTGGGAAAATTTAGCGGCGTTTTTACAAAATTGGGAAATTTTCTGAATTCAATAATCAGTATGGTCTACATGAAAGCAAAGTACTTTGAAGGCATTTATTGCTCATAATATGTTATTATTGTAATTCAGTCATTCAAAATGACAGTTTTCTTTTTTTTTGTCACTCGTAGGTTGGGAAATTTCAGTACCTGCGGGTATTTCTGACGAAATCTGTTTGTCAGAGTCACATTTGTCGGGTTCATCACCACCCGTCGGAATCGGACTCCTGCTCAGCTTTTTAATCAAAGAGCTTATGCTCTGCAAGCCCTTTGTGTCCTGCTTTTTTAACTTTTTTACATAATATTTTGAATTATGTGATGACATGATGGAGTTTGTTGATATCGAAGAAAATCTTGGTTAAAGAACGCCTTTCGTCGTTGTTTCGTATAATACTATGCCAATTTAAAGCGTTCGATTGATTATGGTGACAAAATATAAAAGCGAGACGCCCATTGGATAGCAGGTGCGCGCGCGACTACAAGGTTGTTGTGCAGAGGGGGTAAAAGCGGCGAATGTTCTAGATATTGAACTAGCTATTCAGCACAATGATTATTTTTATCGAAGTACAGTAAGGCTTTTACCCCAACCTGGCTGTACGACGATATAGGTTTTCGCGGAAATTACAATGACATACGCTTACGGAAAGCACTTTTCCCTATACTTTAAGAGTTAATTTACTATTTCAAATTTGTGTATCATTCTAATTGGGAAAATATGCAGCAAATTTGGAAATTATTTGTAGGGGAAACCGCCGATATTCGGTAGTAAAACCTACCAAAAAAAATCACTGCCAATATAACCTATTAATGTGTGTTGAAGAGGCATAATACGCCATTCATTTCAAATTAAGTAGTAAATTCCAAGTTTCCTGTATATAAGTGATATAACACTGCTTCATCAATTTCCCCATCTCTTTCAGGCATTGTATTTGTTACTACAGTGTGGTCATAATCAGGAAGAAGCATTACGGAGAAGAAAAATGCAGGCAATACCTCCCACAGGTGAGTAATAATTATACACATGTTTAAAGGTTCCAAGCCAACCATAAACAATTGTTGATTTGCTGTTTCGGTAAAATCACTTCAGAAATACAAATATCTATGATTTCGCGTTAAAACGCTTGTTACAACAGAAAATTAAACTAGTGGTATCAAGGATAAAGGCAAAACAAAGGTTTTAACAAAAATAAAAAAACAATATTTTTAAAGAGCAAATTAAAGGGGAATTCGCTAATGTTCCCTATTTAATTGCCAATCTTTGTGACTCCACAACTGTTACTCCTGAGATTTAAAGTTTGTCTTGTACATGTAAACACCTTACATTGATAAACCCTTCTTTTGCAGATCCAATGAGTTTGTGGTCAGAAGAAGAGTGTAGCAACTTTGAAACTGGCTTAAGATTTTATGGCAAAGATTTCTACCTTATACATCAAAATAAAGTGAGTACTCCTTTTACGATTAATTGTCTCCTGGTTTCTTGACGTAATCCTGGTTACTAGGCCTCAGTACTTGTTTGTTGGGAAGGGTAACTATTCATTACTTGATACCCAATATAAATTTTATTGAATGCCCAGGATACAGAAGTGGCATTGTCTGTCCGTCTTTCTTTCCATCCATCCAAAACTTGTGTCTCCTACTCCTCAACAACTATTAATGCTTTCTACACCAAACTTGGTGTGCAAGATCACAAGTACTGAAACGAATGAAGCAAGGACAGATTTGGCAGATTTAAAATCCTGGCCCCTTTTTTGCGTCTGCAGGTTCATGTTACGTTTTAGTGGAACAACCTCAGGCTTTCAATGTTTAAAACCCCATGTACTCTGCTTTACTCTGTTTAAAAGTTACTGTTGTATTTTACTTTTGTGTACATTGCTGTTGCCTTTTTTCCAACACAAAAATACATGTAATGTTAAAATGACATTTTGTAAAAGCAGATATTTTATAGTTTGCATGTTTTGATTTTAGGTAAAAACCAGATCTGTGGGTGAACTAGCTCAATTTTATTATTTATGGAAGAAGACAGAGAGACACGATATATTTGCAAATAAAACAAGACTGGAAAAGAGACGATACACACTTCATCCTGGAGTCACGTAAGTGTTGTTGGGAGAAAGAGTATATACAAATGCACTTTTCCTGTTAAATTCTTCTTGTTGAATCCATCTGTAAATGGGATTGAACTGCTCTTAGTTGGGCTGGCATGAAACTTGAGGATCAGGGTTCAAACCGCAACGGCACAACTGAGATTTCGTCTGTGTTCTTGGGTATGACACTTTACTTAGCCTCATCTGTTGGATGGGGATGTAAACAATGAGTCCCATGTATCGGAGCCTCGTCTGTGGGATGGGGATGTAAACAAGGAGTCCCATGTATCTGAGCCTCGTCTGTGGGATGGGGATGTAAACAATGAGTCCCATGTATCGGAGCCTCGTCTGTGGGATGGGGATGTAAACAGTGAGTCCCATGTATCTGAGTCTCGTCTATAGAATGGGGATGTAAACAAGGAGTCCATGTATCGGAGTCTCGTCTGTGGGATGGGGATGTAAACAATGAGTCCCATGTATGGGAGCCTATCCGCCGAGCACGTTAAAGAACCATAGGAATCTTATTTGTTAGTAAGAGTCCTATGTAGCCTTTCCCTCTTTCTTGGAAGGCTCACAATGACCAGATAATGTGTTGATGTGCCGTTAAACAACAATTTCTTTTGATAAAACCCTATTCTAACGCACTTGACAAAAGTCCACAATCCGATTGGCTGACATTCACAATTTGCGACATAACTCGTCGCAAATCCAGTCATGTGTCAAAAACATGATGATCTAGTTTTATTTCAGTGCGTTTGTGAGTTAAACTGTAAAAAAAACTATGAAGTGCATTAGAAATGGGTTAACCAGTATTAATTTTTTTGACTTCAGTGACAGGATATCTGGTGTTTAATGGTTGCAATTCATGTTTAACCGCTAGGCTATTTATATATTGGTTAACAGTCTGCGAATTAACCCACTAGCCCGAAGCCCGGGGCTAGTAAAGTGTCATTCGGGCTAGTGATTTTTTTTAAATTTATGTAGTCGGGCTCAAGGAAAATGTATGAGTATATAAGAATTCGGGCTAGTGACACAAAAAATTCAATTCAAAGACTGATTGGTAGTTCTGATTCATCAAAACAGGATTTGTATAAAACCAAAAAATAGATTCTTTGATCTGTATTGGCAATATGGCAAAACATCTTGGTTATGTAACTACCATTTACTTTGCTTCTATATACTTCAAGAGCTGTCAGATCAGTTATCACAAAACTATATATTTCAGTGATTACATGGAACGTTTCCTAGATGACCAAGAGACACCTCCGCCTCCACCGCCGAGAGATCGCTCGGCTAGCCCCGTACATTCATTATTGTTTGGCGATCCAAAACGCAGTCACCTCAAACCACACACCGATCACGGTATGGGTGGTATGGGAGATGGACCGGCACACTTTAAACCGATTCAACAACCCATTTTATCTCACATTGATATCAACACTGCCTCGCCAACAGTTCCGTGTCTGGAGCCTAAAGCTCACAGCGCGGCAGACATTGAAAACAATGGTGTTCAAAATGGCCTTCCAGCAGAAGGATATATACCTCCGTTCAAAAAATCAAAAGTTGACAGTATGAATAATATAAATATATCAGACATGCCGTCGGGCGCTTTAATAACAGCAACTGCCTCAACAACTGCACAAAACCATGTAAGCTCTCTAGCAATCACTTCTGTGCAAAAACTTGCCGTCGGTAAAGTAGACAAAATAGACGAGCCTACGTTGACTAAGAACCCTGTTAGTGTAAATGTTGTGGGTTTAACTTCGATGGATTTGAGTAGCACGAGGAGTGCCGAGGCGGTGAGTCAGTGACTTGACATTCCAGCAGTGTTTGTGTGTTAACAAGGAGGCGTCATTGGATTCAAGTGCAATAAACACGGTGGCAATGAATAGCTTCCTGTGGAAAGAGCGACCGACGTCCAGCAGCTCCGAGAAGTACCGAAGCGAGACGAGTTCAAAAACGAAGATGGATGGAGAGAATATATACTTACCATGCGGAGAAGATGAGGATACCAACCCATGATTATAAGATGGTGATACCAGCCCCTCTTTTAAAAGATGGGAATACCAACCCTCAGTTATTAGATGGGGATAACAACCCTCGTTTATTATATGGGGATACCAACCCTCGGTTATTAAATATGTGGAAAGAACGATGCTTTGCAAAAGTTCTTCCCAAATATTTTAATATCGGAAAGTGAATATAACTTAGTGTCGGTATAGATTGAACTATATTCTTCTTTCACCTATTCTACCATCAAAATGAAACTGTTAAAGATTATCTGCCTAGTTAAATGTATAACCGAAAGTGATGCGTATCCGCCAATTTCTGATAGATGACTTTGGCTGTTAATTATGTAAAGTCTAGCCTGCCCAAGTACTGGGATCTTTCTTATCCCATCCACTACCGGACAGCAAGAATAAATAATTGTAAAATTGACTGAGATTCGCAGGACGTTTACACTATATCAAATTTATTTTGTATAAAACAGGGTTTAGTAGCAGAAACAATGGTCAGATGCTATGTGATGACCAGTAGTTCTTAGCCAACATATTCAATGGAAACCTATGGTGAGTTGTCTGTCGTCCGTCGTCGTCATCCGTTAACTTTTGCCTTGTGAACACACTAGCACCTTCATTTTTAATTCGATCTTTACCAAACTTTGGTATACCAGGGTCTTTATATCAATGAAAGTTGGACAAGTTCGAAAACCATCCATATCGGATTAGTTTCATCGGAGTTATGGCCCTTGATTTGCTGAAAAATGCCATATTCAGCCTTGTGAACACTCTAGCACCTTCATATATTATTTGGTCTTTACCAAATTTCTCAGATTGTTAATATCAATGAAAGCTCGGACAAGTTAAAAAAAAAGCCAGATCGGACCAGTAACACCAAAGTTATGGCCTTGATTTAGTTAAAAATGCTGTATTTTGTCTTGTTAAGATGATAGGGCCTTCATTTTTCATCCAATCTTTACAAAACTACCAGATTAATATCAATGAAAGCATGGGCAAGTTCGAAAACCAGCCAAAGCGGATTACTAACACCAGAGTTATGGCCCTTGATTTAGTTTTAAAAAATCCTGTATTTTGCTTCCAGACGATGGGGCCTTCATTTGACCGGATTTTAACGAAACTTTGCAGGGATGATCACTATCGAGCCTAGTTGTGCATATCGTCACCATATTCTGGTTGAATGATTTTGGCAGAGTTCTGGCTTTTGAAGAGTTATGGCCCTTTAAAGGTTTTAGTATACAAACTATTTTCCGGACTAGTTCTCCTGAGCCCCTGGCCAGATTTCAAAGAAACTTTGCAGAGATGATCAGAACCAAGCCTAGTTGTGCATACCATCACTGGGTTCCAGTTGGAAGGTTTTCGGCGCAGTTTTGGCCCTTTACAGGTTTTAATGCACAAACTTTTTCGGACGTTCTCCTGAACCCCTGGCATGATTTCATCGAAACTTTGCAAGGTTGATCAGAATCAAGCCTAGTTGTGCATATCGTCGCCGTGTGACGGTTGAATGATTTTGGACCTATTGTCCTTTAAAGGTTTTAATGCACAAACTTTGTCCAGATTAGTCTTTTCTGAACTCCTGGCCATTTTTCAACGAAATTTTTTAAGGATGATCATTACCAGGCGTAGTTGAGCATATCGTCGCCGTGTTATGGTTGAATGATATGGCCCTTTAAAAGTTCTAATACACAGACTTTGTCCAGACTAGTTCTCCTGAACCCTTGGCCAGATTTCAGAAACTTTGCAGGGATGATCAGTACCAAGCCTAGTTGCCATGTCATCACCGTGTTCCAGTTCAATGATTTTTTTGCAGAGTTACGGCCGGATTTTAATGAAGCTTGGCAGGGATGACCAGTACCAAGCCTAGTTGCGCATATCATCGGCGTGTTCTGGTTGAATATTTTTGACGAGTTATGGCCCGTTATACACAAACCTGATCCAGACTAGTCTGCTTGGGCTCCCTAGGGGGTAATCGGGTAATAAACATCACAAAAAATACTTTATTGTCCAAATGTGAATGCATTTATAAACAGGTTTTGTTACTCTAGCGTAAAGGAGCCCCTCTACATGGGTACTTGGGGGACTTGTTGTAATTTATGTTCGACTGCCACTTTGCTCAATGCAGGGCAAAGGGTTTTGTCATATGTGCCACAACCACTTATATTCCCCCCACCCCCACCCACAGACTCCATAAAGCCAGTAGAGCGAATACAGGCCCTCTTGGGCTTCTTGTTTTGAAATGTTGGCTACTAATTTTCAAACCTTAGCGCCAACAAAGAATACAATTTATACAAAATAAACATTAGTTGGCAAGATGTGAATCGTTGACTGGAGTGAGATAAGTGTTCAATTATTAAATATATGTACACTAATAAGTATTATAATACAACCAGAACTGGCTTCGAGAGAGATTGGTTTGGTTTGTGGAAGTGGCAGTTGGTTAATTCTTAAAGCGATCAAATTGTTAAAAGATTATTGTATTATTTTAAGGCATAAGATCTTCCTCTTGGCGTGTTCGAGGCTTTTTTTAAATCCCCTGGTGCTGGCAATTTTAAAAAACCCCAGTGATTTAGTTTTTTTGTGTATTTTCCCAATCTTGCTGGCAAGACCATGTTAATCAGTCACCATTTGTTTAAAGTTGTAATGTCACTGAAACTACTTTTTAATATGCTAATCAGATTTCATTCATCAAAATCTTTCAATTTTTGGAAGTTATCATTCTCAACATCTTAATCATTTCTAATGGTGAAACGCATAGCGAAAACATTCAAGGTCTCCTGAATTTCAGAAAAAAATACAGTTTGTTCATCTTAAGAAATTGTAGACTTTGTCGGTATTGCACAATTAGGGAGATTGTGTTGAAATGTAAGCACCCGAAAGAGTGAAAATTATCCATGCTCCGAAGACGTGGCTTAGTATAAAAACTCCTGATTCTCTAACCAAAGTTTATTTAAAACTCGCGATTCTATTGGTTTAATATGGTTAATCTGCTTCATATAAAAGTTAGACGAAAGGTCAATATGATTGCAATTGTTGTTAAAGCCTAGAAGACGAGGGTATCAAAGCGCGATTAACATCTGATTTAAGTGAGATTGTAAACAGTGTAGCTTCTTATTTTCAAATTTTGCAAGTTCAAGTTTACCAATTTGTTCAACAGTTGAACAGGGTTACATCCTGTTAATAGTATTCTTTTTTTAAGTGGGTAAATTATACACTGAGGTCATAGAGGTCATTTTTCTAACAAATGTATTGAAGAAAAGTTGTTGCTTCTGGCACGTGTATATTATAATGCATCAGTATTAAGTGTTTCAATACAGTCAGAAAATTGCAAGAATTGTAATCTCAAAAATTGTCATTTTACAAACAGGGCTTCCGTTAACGGGCGTACAGGCCGTAAATTACGTCCAAAAATCGTAGTTGTACGGCGAAAATTAACATCAAAGGCGTACAGTGTACTTCTAAAAACTTCAAAGTACGCCGCGATTCTTTACTGAGGACGTCCGATAATCTGTAAATTACCGATTATAGCCCCGCCAATCTACTCTAATTTCATTTGAGACTGCCGACGTAACAAGTTGTAAAGCATTCAAAGATGGCTGCCTCCATTGAAGTCTTTTTGCACATTTTCAAAAGGTCATATCTCCTATATTTTTTAGGATATTTTGATAATTTTTTCAACTTTTTCCATGGTTTTTAAAACCCTTTTAAATGAAGCTAGTTCCAGAATAGTGCAACAACCCCTTTAAAACTCATTGGAGCTTGTAATTGACAGGTGAAACCGGTTTTGTCCAGTTTTTATCAAGGGTCACACGCATGGCTGGTGAGAGGAGAGAGTGTTACTCTTAGATAGGTAATTAGATAATTGGCCTAGCCGCGCATTTCACAAAATGAAAGTAGCAATATAATCTCGATGCCAAATTGCTTAATTTATATTCATTAACCACAAAGTTGAAACTCCTTAAACAGATTATACTTTTAAGGCTATTTCTTTTATATCTTCGTGTCATTTTTCTATGTATTTATCAAAGTTACAAATAGTAACGAAGTACTGATAGACAAACAATATTTAATAATCTCTAACCTAGGGGAAAGAACTCTTCGCGAATGGAGACAAAACACGGAAGTGAAATTATCACTGACAAAAACAATCGATTGCTTTGATAATAAATTAAAGAATCTGTTACATTTATTTCTACACTTGACAGTTTTACATACCTTTCATTAATGTATGCCAATTTAAAAGCTTTCCTGGACTGATAAATTGAAAACAGTTTGCAAAATGCAATTCACTGTATAAAACTTGTGGGTGGGGTATGGCACGCAAATTAAGTATTTTTAGTTTGAAACCATTTATATAATGTCATCAAATATTTTCTTTTATAAATAAACATAAATATCCTTTTTTACTTTTTAACAATTTAGATGTGTTGTTTCACTCACCACCACGCGGAATCACTGACTCAAAGACGGAGTATGAATGCCATGCCCAAACACTTGAACTTCCTAAATTTTCCCCATGAACTTCCAAATTTGATACACAGGAAGTTTGAACTTCCTAAATTTGAACCTTAGTGGAAGCCCTGTTACAAATAACAGCTTGGGTCTCAGTTCTTATTATTAAGGAGTTATTAGTCTCTGTGAAAATGGGATATTCTCTATCTTAAAGGGACACACGGCAATCTTGTTCAAGTATTTATCAAGCATTAAAATTACCCCTTCGTCTATAAAGCCAGTATCGTTTTGACTTGAAACCTGCTTGTATAAAATTAAATAAAAGGCTAACAAAGTTTTCTTCGTTATTGTACCATAAGTTTAAATGTATAATTTGGTGCAGTATAACCACTGTATACATGGTATACAAATTCGTGAAAAAATATTTTGCTTAGAACTGTTCAAATTATTAATCGTCAGTCTGTCGTCCTTTGTTTTTTTGCTAGGCCGCAAATTCTAAAAATAATGTGATTGTCGTGTGTCGCTTCCGTGAGAAATAAGTATTGTTATCGCATTTCTCATCAGATACGGGCCGAAATGCGTTGATTCTTCTAGAAAAGCTCAATTTTTGTTCTCAGGAGAATCTGGAAAATCCAGTGGAATTCTTACACCTGATATTAAAATACTGTATTTTCTAGGGATTTGATATTTCCTATGTATTGAAACTTTAATATGAACATGTTTAGAAATAATAGTATATATTAAAAACAAATGTATTTAATATATAAAAATAATCAAGAAGTCGAAAGACTGCACTTTTAATATAGTGTAATTAAAGTGTTACAAGAATGTGTTTTACAAATTACAGGGTGATAAACTGTCGTAGTACAATGTAGTGCTGTTGTTTGCGGGGCATGTTTCAGTTGACGCATTTTCAGAATTAACATAACTACAATTTAGAGCGTACTGTATTACAGATATAATTATATCTCATTGGAACTTGAATTTTTAATGTGTTTTTTACTCTACAGTTCTGCAGGTGAGAAGGTTCTAGGCCCATTCTCCATATTTTATCTCGATGTACATGGAGGATGAGCCTGGCATGTTCATTCCTGTTAGGCGCCATATACCGTAACCTTTCTTGTGTTGGTGTGCCTTAAAACCCCATTTCAATTTACAGGTAGATGAAAATTGGTTGAGAAATAAATATTTTACAGTTAAAACACTTTTTAGATAGGGCTTCTCCCATTGTAAACTCATTGCTGAGGCAGAAGAAAATTTAATAACTTTAGTATAAAGCTTTAGTATTTCACGATAAAACTTTTAGGGTGTTTTAACTTGGATACATTCAAAGCATGTCTGTTTCACTGATATATATAGCCCTGTGCGGTTCCTGGGGGCCCCCGTTTGGACACTGGGCAAAGAATAGGGCCACTGTAGATCCCTTTGGAGGGGTAGGCAGAGGGGTAGAATCCCCACAAATTCATGTTCATTTTATCATTTTTTGTTCATGTTCATTAAAGGTCTTCATCATGATCTCTGTAATGTTTCAAGTGCTATCTCGCTCGCATCAAAAGAGCAGTGGCAGAAAAACAATAACGTGGCTCCAGCGTACATGGAGTTTTTTACGATAGAATTTGCAGCAACTCTGCAGTTCAGGGTGAGAAGGTTCTAGGCCCATTTTCCATATTTTATCTCGATGTACATGGAAGATGAGCCTGGCATGTTCATGCCTGTTAGGCGCCATATAACCTTTTCATGTGTTGGTGCGCCTTAAAACCCCAATTCAATTCAATTCACTGATATATAAATCATGTATGTTCTATTTAAATTATGCTTGAAAATTACAAAATAGAAACTGAAACAAGCACCCCTTACAGTAGTCAGTGAGGAAGGTATGACTCTGGCAAATCATCATGTTTATGTGATGATTGTGGTGTTTTCGTGTTAAAAAATGTGCTATTATTTCCATTATTATAAATGTTTATGTAATATATACATATATATAAATATATACAAATGATATCATTGTGTCATGTCTTCGGCATCATATCAACCCATTGACCAGTCATCTTATCAGATCATATGTTAATATATTTATACAGGTTTCTCGTCAATTTGTACAAAGGTTTTTTTAAGTTTTGGAGTAAAAGGAGGATGAGCCTGGCGCGTTCATTCCTGTTAGGTGAAATATAACCTTTCATATGTTGGAGCGCCTTAAACCCCAATTCAATGAAGTTTTGGAAACATATACAACTGTGTGATTTCGACTTTAATGTCATTTGTGTAAAAGTGGTTTGGGTTAACTGTTTCTGTCCCTTAGTCTCCTCTGTTGTGTGGGGACTGGAGACGCAAACTTGGCTGTTCGTGTACCTGAGTCTACTCTCGAAGCATGTTAAAAAATGATAGAAGAAACATTTTGGTCAGAGTAGAGCAGGTTCGTGGATTCCTGTGTATCCATTCCCTTTCTAAGATGGCTCTAAATAACAAGTTATCAACCAAACTTTCAGCCAGGATCTTTTGTTTCTGCTTTTTTCAACTCTTGAACTTGGAGTCATGGTTGCATTATATAGCTTGTCCACATTGGTTGTAGAAACGTCTATATTGTCACTAACATTTAATCCGAGCTGTAATGTTCATTCCTGTTGGCGCCATATAACCTTTTTGTGTTAGTGCAATTAAACAATTCAACTCATTTTTTTATGAGTAGGTCATGGTAGATAATGCTGGATGGAAAATGTTTCCACTCAATGATATTTGGATTTCCCCGTAATCTCTATTTAAATTAAATTACTTCTGAACTTCCTGTGGGATTTACCCGTTATGGAAAATGTGACAGTAGAGACAAAAGGTGTGTCGGGGGTGGAGGAAACGTAATAACGAGTCGATTTCGAGATTTGCAGCACGTGCAAGATGTAATCCGGATAAGGAATGTCACACACATTATACAACTATGAAACCGAACTTAAAATCTCTTTATTTAGGCTAAAGTGAATAATTTCATATTTACTAAATACGTGGCCTTTAATTTTAGTAAAGATGAAAATTAAATAAATTGAGAAATTCCATGTATGGATCTAGTGCTCAAACATTTGATAAGATTTACACCTGACAATTAGAAATATTTCAAAACATATAAATGTCAATTAAATATAAAAAACATTCATCTAGTCTGTTCACAGTTTTATGGTTCGGATTGCCTTTCAACACTTGAAGTCTTTAGCTTACTTTTTCCATATTTTAAGCAGCCAATGAATTAAGTTTTATAAATTGTTTCTTTATGCATATTGTTTCCGTTAAGATAAATAAGTTTATATTGCTGTTTGTTTCAACTGTATATAAAAGTTTTAAATTGTAAAGAAGTATTTCCTTGTAAAGATAGTTTATACAGTATGTCAATCTTTTAATACCAATTCTTCACCGTTATAGGTGAATATTTGTATGCACTGTTTTCCCAGGGTTTCCCCTAGAGTTTTAAACTTAAAGTGAGGCAATAACAATCATCATAACGTGTGTCAGATTCAGATTCAAATGCATATACACTGAACTAGGACCCATAATATGTCTGATTTAATTATTGTTAATGAAACGGTTTGGTCGAGGAAAACTTGAAGAGTCTGCTAGTTTTGTGGTATAAATCATTAATATTTATTCATATGATGCTTTATGGCTCTAATAGCTTCTTGTTTTGTGATATAAATACACTTCCTTTGAATTATATGTACCCATGTTAGCAATATAATACCCATTTTAATTAATATTTATGATTTAGCAACAAAAGGCAGCCAAATCGTCCAGCTGTCCAGACCAAAGAGTTTTATTGACAGTAATTAACCGGAAGGTAATATTGGGCTGAATTGAATGCATGTGCATATTTCATATGAAACTGAAGCACACTATGAAGGTTTTCATTTGTATTTTGATTGACACCAATCCCTCTTCTAGATCGCCTCCGGCCCCTTTAAGGCATGTCGCCATAGACATGCTATACTGGTGAAAACAGACATTAAGACTTGCCGTAATTTATTCAAGTTGAATAGATATTACTTCTATCTAGCAAAGACAATAATAATGTAATTCCTGGAAGTGTTTTGTTTGTGTTAGAACTCACGATCTACCTAAAGTAGTTGTTTATTTAGCTTTTATAAACTGTTTCTGGGAAATGTCTTCTCTGAATGAGAGTATATTCTTATTTACACACTAAATGAAACACGCCTTCAGAAATTACTGTGGGAAACCCTGGTTTACCAATTACTCCGTGTTACAGGTGAATATTTGTTGTTTACACTGTTATGTATGTTACATTACCACAGTGGTGATGTTGTATGGGTTTAAACAGGAATACAAGAGATAAACAGACAAATGCTTTTTTAATAACGATTGTACATACTTGTGAGGGCTTTAACAAGGAAGAATAGCAACAGGTGATAGTTGGTTCACACTCTTTAAATAACCGCTTTACTAACAAACCTGAGTGTGTGCGCTTGATGAACTCGACTCGTGTCACTTGTCTGAAATTTACCTCATTTTCATTTAACTAGTGCCACAAAAAAGTCCACATTAATTGTACCATGTTATTGTCACCTGATTACCTGTACCTGGCTCTTTTGTATATGCTTCTTTGCAATATTAATCAATCAGATTGGCATTTTATAGAAAATAAGTTAACTGGTTTCTCTGATTTTTTCTATTGTTTAGAATCACAGGCATATTTGAACCTTTTTAAACCAATTTCTTGCAGATGTTGTTGGCTTACTTACATACACAATAAATTTTTTGAAAAGGGATCTAATATGGAGCGGACATATAGTGTTACGTGTGTCCATATGTCTGTAAAAACAAGATTACATTAAGTGTTTCATCGAGTCCATTTCTCAAGACACCGGAAGTCGAATGTTCAAACTTCACACACGTTTTTATTCGCAAAATGCCCCGTGTGGTTCACAGGGCAAAGAATAGGGCCACTGCAGATCCCTTTGGAGGGGTAGGCAGAGGGGTAGAATACCCCCAAATTCATGTTCATTTTGTCATTTTTTGTACATGTTCATTAAAGGTCTTCATCATGATCCCTGCATTGTTTCAGGTGCTATCTCGCTCGCATCAAAAGAGCAGTGGCAGAAAAACAATAACATGGCTCCAGCGTAAATGGAGTTTCTACGATAAAATTTGCAGCAACTCTTCAGTTCAGGGTGAGAAGGTTCTAGGCCCATTTTCCATTTTATCTCGATGTACATGGAAGATGAGCCTGGCATGTTAATGCCTGTTAGGCGCCATATAACCTTTTCATGTGTTGGTGCGCCTTAAAACCCCAATTCAATTCATTCGCAAAATAGTAGGATGTTTTTACCCAACTACTTTTGTCACTGACATATTTTCTGCACTTCATTAGTGTTCATGAAATCGTTACTTGGATAAGCTTTCAAACTTCATACACACTTTCATCTACATGAACTTTAAACCGTAGGTAGGTCAGTATGAATGACCTTGACCTATTTTTGTGTCACCTGTGTAGTATGGCAGACACTTAGGGATCACTTTGTCCGTTGTCTGTGCGTCGTTGCCCGTCACACTTTAACCTACAACCTGACCTTGGCCATAACTTGAAAAGTATTTGACCTATGTTCATGAAACTTCACACAAATCTTCATCTAAACCCAAGTAATGTTGTTACACATGTCCAATAACTCTGACTTTCATTTTGGCAGAGTTATGCCCCTTTTTATAAAACTTTAACCTGAAATCTAACAAAGCTGAAATATGGAACACCCTTCTAGTTCAAACTCTTGTGTTACTTCATTTCCAGGACAACAACAGGAATACAGCTTTCAAACTTTATACCCACCAACATCTAGAGGACAGCAACATATTCCTACTAAAATAAAACGAGGCCATTGAGAATTGGGTATCAATGTAGGTCATTGAGAATGGGGTATCGAGGTCGGTCATTGAAAATGGGGTATATTATAGCCATCACTGTCACTTGGATACATTTTCTAGTTGTTCTACTGCTTTTGTACTTTGGTTTCATGAAATATTTGATTTTAAATAAATGGATGCTTTATTATGACAAACTGCAGGAAATTATTAGCCTGCTAAGCACAACTATAATTGCCTTTCCATCCATTGTAAACCCAGATCAGCCTGGTCTTAATTTAAAAAAAGAACAGTCCATTATATATTTGTAGCGGGTTAAGGGTTAAAGCATTTGTTTATGTATTGAAAGTTTGTGTTGTGTTTGTTTATAGACATTTATTTTTACACAGAGAAGAAGAGATAATGATGAATAATTTAAAAAGACTAACGTTCATACATTGTCACTATTTATTTTGTACATATTCATTATGTAAAGAACAAGTAAAGAAATAAAAACATGTTTTTTACAATTACATTTATGGTTGTCTTCGTTATTTTTGTCATTTTTTATCATGCTCACTCAAGGTTTTCGTCGTCATATGACGCCATGTATGCAAACGTGGAAACGTGGAAACGTGGCTCCATTGTAAATGGAGTCTACTGGAGAATTTGCTGCAGTTCTGCAGGTTCAGAAGGTTCTAGGCCCATTCTCTATATTTTATATTTATGTCAATGGAGGATGAGCCTGGCATGTTCGTTCCTGTTTTTTAAGTGCCATATAACTTTCATTTGTTGATGCACCCTAAAACCCAGTTCAATTCTTTTAATGCCAATCAATGTTACATTATGAGTGTCAACTGTAGATCCTCACGTTTTTATACATTATGTGATCATATTCTAAAAAAAGTTGATGATAACCCTTATCTTGGATTAACACTTAGTGATGACTTGAAGTGGTCAACTCATATAAACAAAGTCGCCAAAAAAGGCAAATTCAACTATGGCATTTCTAAGGAGAAACTTGAAAAACTGTCAGCAAGAGTGCAGAAAAACATCATATATCTCGCTCTTGCGATCTGTCATGGACTATGGCTCGATCATATGGGACCCTTATACTAAAAAAGACATCGATAAACTAGAACGTGTCCAACGACAAGCAGTTCGTTTTATTACAAATGATTACAAATCAAAATATGAAGGATGCATGGGACGCATGCTGGCCTCATTGGACCTCCAATCGCTCCAGGATCGACGGATATCAAACCGCCTAGTCTTCCTCTACAAAGTGGTCGAGGGGCTAGTACCAGCTATTGCTCCAGAGGAATATATTCAACCTGCGAGGAGTCGTAGACATATTACATTAACAAAAAATACTGATTTTGTCACAGACAATATATTATATAAACAATTTGTGAATAACGATAGAGGCTTTAAAATTAATATCTTCAAAACTGAGCAGTTAAGACATTCATTCTTCGTAAAAACGTCGGGATAATAAAGTGGTCCACGCAGAGACAGTCGAGGCCTTAGCCCTCCCGAAGTGCTACTAAATAATTAGCACAGCGCACTCCCCATCCGGTGTTATAAGCCGTAACAGGCCCTACACTGTACCAAACAGAAACAGAAACAGAAACAGAATTCAGTTGTTGATAAAAGATTCTGGTTCCTCCTGCTTGTATAAAATACGAGAAATAAAATACAAGTCTTGTCTGCCTAATTTAGTTTTCATTGATCTACATTCAAGGTCACTGATCTAGGCCAAAGACCAAAGAAATAGCCAACTGTCTCTCGATGAATGTGGCGTCAGTGGCTAAGGCACTTTATTAGAGTGGCAGACCTCTGACCAGCTTGAATATTTTTGCCTAAATTATCTCTCTCGGAGGTTGCTGCCCCAATATATTTGTTTGTTTTCAGAGAATATAGGATTTATTTTCATCGAGAAGTGAGAAAACATATTTTCTTCATGAGTGGTTTTAATAGAAAGAGTGAAAATATTTTGATTTTTCTCACTTCGAGATGAAAAATACTATATTCACGACAAACCAACAAATATTCTATTTATTATATACTCACATCCTGGAAATGTTTACAGAAAAAATATAATGTGCCAAAACAATGACGTAAAATAAGTTGTACATTTGAAGCCTACGCCAGTCACATTACGAGTGCTTCAGTACATGATCCATTACTATTTTTCATCTGGTACATAAATGATCTGTCTGACTACATCAAACAAAGCTCACATAGACGTTTTGCGTAGGACGGTATCCTTTACATATATACAGAAACCATTAAATCATTAATGAGTCCGAACTTATTTTGTTAAGACTTTGAAGCTGCTGGCAGATGGGGGAGACTGGTTAAGGAGTTCCTACCCCGATAAATGCAAATTAAAATTCAGCTCCTTAGTATTTCACATTCACCCCATGCTCATTAACTTGACAACGGATGTTTCACTGAATACTTAGCCATTACACTTAGTTTAAAAGGTGAAAAATACATTAGCTCTGTGACTTCTTCAATGCTCAAATGAATCGCGACCTTTTGCTAGGTATTATCTTAAAATTCACTCTTACCTGAATGATTGTTGTAAGGGTAAACAGAACAAAGCTCCACTGTTTGTAACCCTCATACAAGAGTGAAAGAGTACAGTGTCGTGCCGCACAGTTTGTTATCCCCTACCATCGCAGGCGAAATGGGAATGTGGTAATGACCTTCGTCCATTTATGCGTCCGCCCATCCATCCCATGTCGCGTCCTCTCCATAACTCTGCATGCATGGAGTGATTTCAAAATAACTTTTAACATTTACTCATCTGACCAAAACAATGTGCATAACCCAACATCTATGTCAGTATATTCCAGGTCAATGTCACTCTAAAGGTCATTCACTGATATTGCCTATTAATACAGCAGCTGATAGCAGTCCTGTGTGCATTTATATGTCCCCTAAATTTCTCTGTGGAATCTTGTGGGTGATCCTCTAAGAAGAAAAAAAATCGAGGGTAGACATTTTGAATCGTGGTGCGAAGTGAGAAATTCAAGATGGCGTAAGATGGCCGCCAAAAATAGAAAATATCCTATATCAGTGTGTTTTATGTAAAAGACATGACAAAATAATGCATGGAAGCAATTTGTAAATTGTCTTTTTTATTTTTGGCTAATGAGAAATGAAAACTCCGACTGAAATTGAATTCAAACGAGCAGATTACCAGTGAAAAATGAAGAACAATATCTTTTTGAACATTATTAAGTTCATTTTATTTTTTAATATATATATATATATTAAATATAATATTAACAAGAGGCAAACATATCAGTCCTGGTGTTTCTGCAACATACCACTCTTGAAAACATGACTTTTACTATTTGCACAACTGATCCTGTAGATCCTATTTACAAGATAAATTCTGTAATGCAGAGACGACCGCGGTGGTGGCTAAGTGTTGGACCATTTGCCTCGCACGCGGGAGGTCGTGGGTTCAATCTTCAACTGAGTCACATTACATACTTCATAAAAATTGGCCTGGTAGAATAATTTGAGCGGGTGGGGTACAGCGAGGTATTCCAGCGGGCAGCACTACCGAGTTAATGATTGAGCTCACTACTACAAGTAGCACCGTCGTGATGACTTAAACATTGTTAAAAGCTTCTTTAAACCCCATCCACACATACATACAGTAATACAGCTGATCTGGAAGAATCATCGAGTAGTATTATGATTCCGGATCAAACTACTGAGATTCAAAGCATTTTCCATCGATGAAAAAAGAGTATGGTAATGGACCTTTTGAAACGGCCGAGCACGACGCATACGAAATGTTTGAGACTGTTCATGAGCAGTACTGAAATATGCAAGCTACCGCTCACGCCCTCTAGCCCCAGATTGAGCAGTACTCAATATTAATAAAATCAATAGTACACAATTTTAACCATCCCGAAGATGGCATGCATACGGCGGTGGACATGGAGTTATTTGCTTCCCCATGTCGTACGGCGTATGGTCCCAGTATCTAATAAAATTAAATGCTCCGAAGAGCGAAATAAACATAATGGAATTTAGTTGGGAGCAGCGGTTATGAAGCCTGCGTATCACATTTAACAGCCAAAAGACTAAGTATGTTGAAAAGGACGATGATGCAAGCATGTATGAGAAGTGAATGTTGAAAGATGCTTGCAATATCAAATTATAAACTTTATGTTCACAGTGAAGGAATTGAACACCCTTCCACATTTTTAATACATGTTACATGGAAAACAACCCAGAAGAATTCGAGGAGCTTGTTATTTGACTAGGTATATTTCAAATGCCTAACTTTTCTTTCCTTGTGTGCATTGAAAAGTATTTCAAAACAGTAGTGCCGAGAATATTTGAATCGAAAACTTTCTTCGGAATACATGTAGTGCGGTCAGTTCTTGGCAGCACACATTACATGACATTTTGTCCACGAATTAGAACATTTCGAGACCTTTGTTTCACATTTAGCAACATGATTGTGAACATCATAAATATAAATATTATTTGAAAACTATATAGAAGGACCAGTAAAAGACACAAACATAATGCAGCGATCAAAGAGAGGCGAATGAAATTGGAAAAAGCCCTTTACCCTATTTTCCGTGAAAATGGAAACTTTTTGGCCATATTGTAAGCAAGACTTTCCCCAAGAACCTGATGAGAAAGTGGTTAATAGCTCTGACTAGAAAAGTGTAAATCGCTAACAATCGGTTCACATTGCAACACGTACGTTTATAACTTTCCCAAAACAAAAGATGTTCTATAGATATGACGGTGTTTACCATTGTTTCGCATGTAACAAGTTAATGACTTAATGACTACTGGAGAAGTACAGCAGCAACCTTAAACCATTCTTGCATCTAGGAATATCACAACCTTTATTATGTTGAGATGTGATCTATAAACTTCTGACGGATTCCCTGACCACTTCTAAAAATTAATCAGGAAAATCGTCAGAAAAGGATATGACCCATTAGTATTGCAACGCACTTCATGCTTGGTGATTGACCCCTCTTGTTCGATGACCAGACAATCTCATGGAACTCTATGCACCTTCTAAAACACTGAAAGGGGAGGTTGGTGCATGCACTTTTGTCCTTTAGGTTTTCTGGTCTTATCCTAGATTGTTTTTCTCTTTGGCTACAACTGCTGTGGTTGTTCAGTACTATTCTGGATACATCTTGAGACGTTACAAGTATTTACATCAATATATACGGGTATTGTTTGGTAATTTCTCTGGATGGGGACCTTATCGTTAGAGATTTCCTTTTGATGGGATTTACACTTTCTTGTCTCAATTAAAATAGGCGCTGAAGACACATAAACAATTAATTTAAGGTACCAGTAGGCCATATTTCCTTCTGACCGTTTCAAGGCAGTAACCCTGTCTTTACCACTCTTTGTACTTTACACTTAATTCCATTATCTACATACAAGCAGAAATTAATCTGTTTGTACCTCAGAACAGTTTCCGTTGAAATTATAATAATTGTCAGCCTTTTAAACTGTTTTGAGCTAATTACATATTTGTTTTACAACAACTGTCCTAATTAGCACTGTCGTGTACTTTAGAGAAAGGCAGCTATAAAGTGTGCTCATTAAATTGCGTTAATATCATGGGTAATGAGTATAAATTATTTTCCCCGTTTTTGGCGGCCATCTTGGACGCCATCTTGAATTTCTTACTTTGCACAATTATTCAAAATGTCTACCTTCGGTTTTCTTCTTCTTAGAGGGTCCCCTACAGGATTCCTCAGAGAAATTTAGGACATATAAATGCACACAGAACTCCTATCAGCTACTAGACTATATAGAAAGGCTCATTTCGTGTTATATAACGTTTGCACGCATGGAGGGATATCAACATAACTTTGCACATCAACACGGTGTGCAGAACCCAACACAATGTCGGTATCTTCCCAGTCACTCTGAAGGTCATTCACTTCTTATATGCTTAGTGTTAGGCCCATTTCGTGTCTGCTCCATAACTCTTGCATGCATGGAAGGATTTCAGAACCCAACACCGATTTCAGTATCTTCAGGGACAAGGTCACTGAAATATCATTCACTTCTTCCATTCCTATACTAAGTCCTATTTCGTGTCCACTTCATAACTCTTACATGTCAAAAAGTAAAAAAGAAAACATATGCATGCTTTGATTCGTGTGAAGACGAGTATGAACAGAGTAGACAACGGTTTTTGATATAAAAGTCTTGACACTGTTTCAGTTATTTTATGACGGTAACACTGTTAAATAGTGTGACATTCAAATTATTAAAGAGATTAAATGTACTCGTCTATCTATTCATCAACATTTTACATACCAATCATGACAAAGCTACCCTTAACATGCTTAAGGTAAGCATCATTTTATCTCCGCTACATAAATCTTTCATGTATCAAGGCATTTGACATCAAGACAATGTGGCACCCAACACTCATGTTTAAATCTTCAAAGTCAAGGTTATACATATGGGATATGACTGTCTCTAAGTGCAATCTCTTATTAGAATCTTAATACCAACTCTGACAGTAACTACACTGGTCCCATTCAAACTGCCCATCTATCCAACTGTCCTCTCCACACATCCAACTACTTCTAAAGCTGTATCGTACTGTTGATTCGTACATATATGTATTTCTAAACAATCCAATGTCAATGCAATTGTTTTACAAGTCTGCCATTTTTGGTTAAACAATGACATCATCTTAAAGAATAAGCATATATCTAACTGGTTAAAGAATATCCCGAGTCAAGGGTTACAATTATATATAAAAAAAACAACAACATCAATTAACACTCCCCATCCCCTTCTATCCAGATCCTTGATCATGGCAGCGATGGCCTTAGTGTCTTTATAATGAGTTTGTTTTCAAGCTTCAACTACCATCGTAAAAAAGTAGGATCACTGTAAATCTATTTAGCAAGGTCTCGAACGGCCTTTAACGCATTTTCTCTTGCAATGTCTTGTCTTTCCTTCATCTTGTCGAAATCCTCTTCGGACATGATCTGCAAAACAAAAATCAGGGCCATGGAAATTAATAATAAGATAAATACAATACTACTGTTGCTTCTAGATATAACATTTCATCAAGTTGTACTAGAAATTGTTGCGCTGTCATGTTTTAGTGTAGAAGAGAAGTCACTACCTACGAAAAGGCCGCGCATCACGAATTTTTCTCGTATATTGTGTAACTTTCCAAGATTGCGTCTCAATATAATTATTAATAATCGGACAATAAAGGTAATATACTTTGGATTTTGCAATTTTCAATGATTCAATATAATATTGGTGCAATATACACAACATTGAGTGATATGCAAAAACAATGTGCTTTGAGCAATTCAACATATTAATAATAATGATTTAGGTGTTGCTCATTGTATTAATTACCTCTCATGAACAGACTTACTAAAACTGAGTCCGCTACTTAAGAATAAAGACATTGCGACATTTTCCATAAGACGACACATAATAATAATACTTTTTACCTTAAACCACATTAAATCCGAAAAACTTTCTGACCCAATTTCAAACCTAGCAAGTAATCGGCACTTGGTAGATTTTGGACCGCTCCACACTTTGCCTGTCCACAAGCCATCTTCCGTTTGATCTAGATGGTACCATCCGTTGGGAGCTAGCACTGCCACGTCATGCGCACCCTTGATAGCTACCGTAAACGATACGTCTTTCTTTTCCTCCAGGTGATGTGTAAGCGGCCTTTCAACTTTATAGTATGAATTCCATTGGCTCTCAGGTTTTGGAAAAGGTGACCATTTCTCTGACGGTACATCCACTTGTATAATTTCCTCGCGGACTGTTTTGAAGCGATTGTCATAAACACTTCTCCCAAGCACCTTCACGGAGTATTTTCCCTTTCTTGGGAAATTCATTTCAACAAATCCCTGATCTCCTTTGATCCAGTGTCTTGCGTGTTCTGAAAAGTTAAGTTCTTGTTTGTCGTGTAGTTTGAGGTCAACTACAAGCTGCGACAAACCTCTGGCATCTACGGTAAATTGTAATTGCCCACTTTCTGGAGCTTGTATAATTACCTTTTCATTTGTGTTTTCTTTGGAGAGAAATGGCATTCTAAGCTTGCTGATTTTTTTGTCTTCACCCGCTGATATATTTCTAGATTCTATCTTTCTAATAAGATAGTTGCAAAAACTTTGAAACGGTTTACTTGTATCGGATCTGGCAGATAATTTCAGAACAAGCGTACCCGTTACTTTGGGTTCTATATCGAGGATGAACACGACTTCTTGCTCCTTCCCACGCAGGACACTGAGCTTCATTAACTCGGAACCGACGATTGCATCGTCCTTTAGCAGTTCGTGATTGAATTGTAACCCTTTCCTGTCTTTAAAGACCAACTGAGTGACGCGTTTGTCTGTAACAATTTCACCGCCATGATGTGATGTAGGCGTCAATCCTAACCTTAGACTTTCAAAACCTGATCCCCATTCCTCCCGAGAGTTTACTGGATATGGCATGGATATTTTAGAATGTTCGTATACAAGTCTGTATGTACACATTTTTTGCCATGGTTGACTGTCAGCGAATCCATATACGTCTAATATATACGAACCTCTCCTGGGAAACTTTACTTTCATTGTTACAGTATGTTGGTTTAAAACTGTCTCCATATAAACATATCTTCTGAGATTTATCTTTGAGTGTCTGTTGAGCGCTATGTCGGCTTCAAGCTTGGAATCACCACAGAGATACAGCTTGCACATAAACTGTCTGAAGGAATGTTCCGGATAAGCTAAAATTATATCAGTTTCCTCAGTGTCAACAACTATGACTGCTTTTATTTTATTTACTAATTTCATTTCGAGTGTGAAGAAACCTTGTCTGAGAACGGCAAGATCGGTAAATTCATCGCGAGCGACAGGTCTTGCCAGAAGCTGCCAATACTCATCGTCTGGATAGTGTGTGAATATGAAGTGTTCTGGATCCTCGAAAAATGTTTCCGCATGTCGGAAGAGATTTTTATTATGCTTCTTCTCCTGGCTCGCAATTTTACCGGAAAGTGATATTCTTGGTAGGTGTTCTGAACATGTTCTCTTTACAACTGGGTCCACCACCCACCACGTATTGCTGACAAGAACGCTGACCCAACATCCACGATGTTTTTCCAGATCTTCTCCAGGGATGTAAGAGGGACCTCTCACAATACCTTTGACTAATTTCGTTTTTATTCGACTAAACCTGAAACACGTAAAAAATAGCGTTAAACCGTTTATTTATTTATATCGTCTTGAAATAGGTGGTTTTATTTGCAGTTCAGTAAAAGCGTGGTACCACCGTGCCATTATTAACAATCGATGTATTTACATTCACTTGATACTTTCTGTTGAAAAATATCGGATACTTTTGTATAAACTTCGTTTCTCGGATGGCGGAGCTAACTGCGTATCAAGTGTACCTCAACAGAAAATGACTTTCGCGGTCAGAAAATACACTGACGATATTTATCTTTCTTGGACTTGTTTATCATTACCAACCTCCCAAGATACGTTACTATTGGAACTATAACAACGGAAAACTAATGTAAAAATAAGAATTGATTCGCAAATATCTGGTAAATGGGCCATTCACTACCGGCGCTTAAAACCGCATAAACGTCGAACATTTGCGAATACATTCTTAAATGTTTTTTGTTTTATACTGCATTAGAAATTGGCAACAAAAGCAGCACTCGTCACGAAACGACAATGATGCACACATAACACAGCAAACGCAATGCATCACGTTTCTCGGCAACACTTCACCATTGAAAAAACTGTACAATGAATTAAATTGGCACCTGCACATAGACCTGAATGTTTTGCACAATCCTTCTGGTGTTAGTGCCTTCTGTTTCTTCCCTTCTGTCGTCTGCAGTTGTCGTATGGCTAGCCAGGTGGAGATTGCGCGTATTTTACTAAGATCATCGTCGAGTCCTGCACAGAGGTAGTTTACAATGTCTACAGTTTGGCCACCAACCAGTTCTTCTGGTGCCTGTTAATGATATTGAATGAAAGATCGTAATTGGCAAATTAATAATAAAAAACAATATCAACAATTTGTCAAAAAATATAGTAAGCACTTAAAATACTTACATTCACAATTCGGTAATCGACTTCGTCAAATAATTTCGTCTGTAAAGCAAAAACTTCCTCTTTAGTGACCTTGGGTGGATATGGTAAAATATTGCCGTCGATATCCGCCGGCGTCGGAACATCTAGCATTCGATAAGTCCTCTGAGCATCTGTTATCACAGAAGGCGTGGGAAATTTCTCGAAAAATCCATGTGTTCGAATACAGTTTCTAATCTCATAGAAATATTCTTTATAAAGTTCATCCGATATTTCCTCTACTGAATAAACTGATGCTGAACCGAACGAGCTTAGTCTTCCCCTGGGAATGTTCATGCCTTCAAACGGATCGAACTCCGAATCATCTGACTTCCCGGCAACTGGTTTTGGAGATTGAATTCGCCTACTATTTGAAGGCAGTGGCAATAAATCTTTACCACTGTGTCTCTTTATTTCTGTAGGCCGATGACTGGGTTCTAAATGATAATCCAAATCATCAAGTGTCTTCTGAACGTTATCTTTATTTCCTACTAGAATGTTTTCTTCCAAAATTGACCTATCGTTTTCGGTTTCGTTTAAAAGAGCAGGTGGTGTTGGGGCCGGCGGTCTGAACTGTATTTCCTCTTCTTCTGTATTGTGGTTACCTTCAGTTAGATCAAGTTTATAAGTCACCGTGGCCCTCACCTTCGACGCTTCTCTTCCCATAGGCACTGCGTGTGGAGAAAAGTTAGCTGATGTGATCCTGGTTGGCATTTCGGCTACAATTGAATTAAAGACCTGTCCTTCAGAGTGTTTACTCGAGTCTGCCAAGGCACTACTGCCTTCCTGTTTATTAAACCTGGTTTTTGCAATGTGTAAGTCTTTAGTTTTATTTGTCTTTAATGTTTGATAGATATTACTCCATGCTTTGTCATCCAGATCATCATCGTCAACCGCACACAGCATCTGTAACGTCTCAATCTCTTCACCTTGTGGTTTTGGAACTGTTGTGTTGGATGCATCCTGAAAATGGCATAGACATAGCGTTATTTTGTTGAATACCATGCTACTGAAGTCAAGATGAATTCTTGAATAGAAAATGCTATACTGAATATAATGAAACTGAGATAAACTGGATTTACATTTCTTCTAATCAAATAATAAATAAGAAAACTCTATAAGTCTGCGTAGATGTTAAATTATTAGCTCAAGACTCAGTTGCTCTTTTTATCATTTATTCATCTGTACTGATACAGCTAACACAACTAAAAACCTACTCCAAAGTGGCTGGTTAAAATATATTTTATTTCTAATCAATATATACGTTATTTAACAAATAACGTATGGTGCTGAGGTCCATATGCAAGTTTATGGACTGGGCAGTCAGACCTAGAATGTAATATGTAACATAATTCTAGGTCTGACTGTCCAGTCCATAAACTTGCGTATCGATCGAAGCACCATAAATAATTTGTTATATTATACCGAACCTGACCAACAAGTTAATACGTTTTATGTTTTAAATTTGACGTCGTTTTTTTTCACACGTCCGAAATTATAGCTCTCGGACCGGGGCGAGAATAGTGCGATAGTGACCGGATGACGTCACATTGCGCAAAGAAGAAAATATGCAAATGAGGTATAATATATTGTATAATATATTGTATTATAGATAGACTTCGGAAAATAAGACACGCACGAAGTGGAGCGAAAGCCTGTTATTGAGACGTAATATTTTGTTGTTTCTGTACATGCTATAACATAATGTACTACACACAATGTATACTCTGTAACTGTACATATAACCCCCACCCACCTCCAAGAATGGACAGAAACTGTCCATTATTATAAGAAATATTGAAAGTTATTGATATATAGAGGATCTGACATGAGTTGTCATTTCATACACAATTTTATTAAACGAGTTCAGGAATGTGTTATTAAGCGAGCCTCCGGCGAGCTTAATAACAAATTCCTGGACGAGTTTAATAAAATTTTGTATGAAATGACAACGAATGTCAGATCCTTTTATCACATGGCTCAAAAACGACAAGAAACTACACATTATTGCTTGTGGTGAATCTACATACGGCGGACTGTTACCCTCACAACATCGCCGATTCAGTGCTATATCCACGGACTCCACGGACTAAACGGGACATTGACTAGACGAACGTACTGACACTGCACTTGATTCGGTCGCCTTGTATTACACATGTTTAATATAAGGAAATACGTAATGGGTATATTATACGGAATACAAGCAGTTCCATGTGATAAAAACTTGATATAAACTGGAACAGTTCCTGTTTAACTCCAAACTAGCTTGTCAGAAATGTTGTAAAAAGATAGTCGATGTTTTCCTTTCGCATAAGTGAACATGAGTATACTTACCATATCAACATCTTCGCTGGGCTGCTGGCCAGGTTCGTCTTTATCTTTCACTCTTTCATAGAGTTGACCAGACTCCGAAAGTTCCGAGTCATATTTATCCGTTTTCGATAGTGTCACTCCCATTTCGATGGCTATTTCATCATTCTTTCTTTCTACACTAAATGTCTTGGGCGTTTACTATGTCAAACATATAACACTTTACTGGTTGAAGAAAACGTTACTGACTAATAAAATGTCGCTTTTAAAAGAATGCCCTTTATTTCTTTACAGATGGCGCGAATACCCTATCAACAATAGAATATCTGAATGATACCGCGAACACAATTTATGTAAATACAACCTAATTAAGAGATTAATTTTGTGCTTAATGTCTGTTTACGTGCGTTAATTTAACCCGTTGAAGATACAAAGGCCTCGTAAGACAATTAAGACCGATTAAAACCCTTTGAAAAGATCGCGGTATGAATAATTAACGTATCGAAGACAATATAAAGTACATATATTATTCTCTGTATTGATTAATTGAACACAAGACACGTGTCACGTGATCAGTTGTCATCGGGGCCAATCTTGCTAAACATCTTCGGGTTTTCGGATGCTAATAGGTTTTAATTTCCGAATTAGTTTTCATTATGAATGAAATATATTGCGATGTTCATGAAACAAATGTGGATTTCAAAACGAATTAAGTTGTTACAGGCGATTTTATTCATGTGATGTGTTGATGAATTCATGCATACACGAATATACAATTATAACACCGTATATTAATATGCTTCATATGAAGTTGTAGTTGTTATCACGCAATTCAATTATAAATTGTGGAAGGCAATAACATAATATTTTGCCCGACTGTATCTGTATAATACGCATTTCCGTCAGACTCGATTATAATGCGGGTTTGGTTGCGCATGTTAAAACAATATATGTAAGATTTGCTAACACAAATGGAAAATTAAAAAAAAAAAATTGTCAATTGTGTGCTAAGCCTCTCCTCATCAGTCCAATCTGGCTACCGAAGCGAGTTCAAGGAATTGAATAGCATAGCATAGCACCGAAAATCATGAAAAAAACAAACAATCAACCGGACCCTAGATTGAGAGTTTATACGCTTATGTTTAGTTAAGAGCTTTAAATGCACCAACAGGGCCTTGGTGTAGCCTAGTGGGTAGCACGGTGGACTACAAACCGGAGGACCGGGGTTCAGCCTCACCGGTGCCATTGAGTTTCGTCGTTGTGTTCTAGGCAAGATACGTTCCCTTAACCTCGTCCGTCGGATGAACACGTAAACCGGGCGTCCACAGTATCGGAGTCTATCATCCGAGCGCGTTGAACAACCATATGCATCTTATTCGTTTGTAAGAGTTAGACAGGTTCTGGAATTCATATGTATCCTTCCCCTATCGTTACTTAAAAGCTGTGGCCCATGGCTACGAAACCTGATACATCAGGTAACTTATAAACATGACGAATGTACCGCTTCAATCAATCTAATAAATTAGTTGGTTTTATTGATCGTAACTACTGCTGTATCGATATAATATAGTTGTAGTTTCAAAGTAGCACTGGCAGTGGAAGTCGAACAAAGTAGTACTGGCGGTGGAAGTCGAACAAAGTAGCACTGGCGGTGGAAGTCGAACAAAGTAGCACTGGCGGTGGAAGTAAAACAAAGTAGCACTGGCGGTGGAAGTCGAATAAAAAGAATATAAAGGGCATAGTATATAGGTAGCCTGCCACAATAACAATTCTTATTTTTCGATGACATTTGTGGCAGAGGTTTTGATGGTATCATAGTCCTTTGTGTGTCTAAACAGCGTAGTATGCTCGGATGTCATTGTCTTCTGGTGTATTAAGGGTACACATAGTTCATAGGTAATCCCATTAACAAAAATCAATACACAAATGAAAAACGTCGTATTATATACGTAAATGCGTTTCAATCATTAAATATTGTACTTTTTACAAGCAAAAGTTATTTAAAACAGATGAAAATGCATTACTGTTGGCGAAGGATATCTTTATAGGTGTTAATATTTTCGTCTGAACGGAAAACGGATTAATTTTCAGTGCATACTGTATAAAGAAATATAAAAAGATCGGACAGGAAAGTAGCATTCAAGGAGGACAGTCAACCACAAAACACAAAAACAAACACGCAAACAGACAAACAAGAAGGCAAAAGCAATAATAAATGCAAACGAAATCACAAACACAAAAGGGTTGACAATAGGGCTACCGCCTTGGAACGGTCAGTGGCAAAGTAGGCCACTGGGGGTTTAAACCGGTTCTAGGGTGCACCAAACCTCACACTTACCCTACTGTCATCCCATTAAAAAAGGACAGTGTAAATAAAGAAATCCCCGCCATGATCTAATCTCTAACCAACAAGGCGGCATCAATAGGTAATAGGTAAAACAAAAATTTGCTCGTGTAAATATAATACAAAAAAACAATAGCCTAGAAAGCCACAAAGAAGGTACTCAATGACTTGACAGAAGCCAGAGCAGTAAGAGAATAAACCATTAAGGGCACGACAAGAAAGATCATAGACAAACATCAAACGCCACCGTCCCAATGGGCTTTAGGTAGGCGTCATCATAGGGTCCACCGTCTGTCCGGTCATCGTACAATTAAAGAGGAAAGCATAGTGGCGAACTGTAAAAGGGTCCACCACCAAGCATGCAGTACGTCGCAAAATGATAGGGTCATAACCTCTTTTGATAAACTTTATAACAAGATAAATTAGGAACAACACATAATAATGAATTTGTTCTTTGATATATGTAAACAATTTAATAATAATTACCAATATAAATGTTATTTGTTTATTCATTCGTCCGTGTTCAATTTTTTTTTAATAATAATAAGACAGGTTTGAGATATTAAACAAATGCAGTAATTGTATTAACTAATGTTATAATAGTGTACGTATTTCTGGAACGTAATACATATGCATTTGCAAGTGGAAATGTAGAAATGTTTCATATAATTAATAATGGACCACCATAAGGACTTTTACTAGCCAAATACTAAGAATGCGTAGAATATAGAATTTGCATTGTGCGAGAAGAGGGTGACGTTAGTATGGAAACAATAATTAACATAGCGTTCGTTAGTGCAGTGTGGCAGATGTTTAAAGTCTCACCGTGCTACAAATCAGAAGTGTTATTTTTACTGGTCCTTTGGGATCAACTAGCCCAATATAGGCGCTTTTGAAGTAGAATCTTTAAGCCGGTGCTAGGGGATGTGATATGTGTTACTTCTTACATTACCTCTCATGACCAGACTCAAATCCGAGTCTGCTACTTTATTCTCTTGGTTGCGTTTGTTGCTTCCAAAGGATCTCCCTTATCAGTAATTATTACAGTGGAGACCTAATGTAAACGTAGATATAAAAGTCGAACAGGAAATGTAGCATTCAAGGACCACTGTAAACCACAATCAAGCACAGAAACAAACAACGACTACAAAGATGAATCATAAAAGTGTTGACAATAGATCTACCGCATTGAAACGGTCAGGCAAAAAAGGCCGCTTATCAGCTTCTTAGGCCTATCTTTTATTTCTGATCATCTTAGTATCTCGTTTTCGGGAAAGGTTACGATAGTTAACGTGCATAGGGTGTATTACATGTATGTTAGAGATATGTATAAAGGACATATTACATATTCACATCCGGCTTCCGAGCTTTCTTTTGCGCATCTGACTTGAATTTTAACCAAACAATTACAATTGAATTGGGGTTTTAAGGCGCACCAACACAGGAAAGGTTATATGGCGCCTAACAGGCATGAACATGCCAGGCTCATCCTCCATGTACATCGAGATAAAATATGGAAAATGGGCCTAGAACCTTCTCACCCCGAACTGCAGAGTTGCTGCAAATTCTATCGTAGAAATCCATTTACGCTGGAGCCACGTTTATTGTTTTTCTGCCACTGCTCTTTTGATGTGAGCGAGATGGCACCTGAAACAATGCAGGGATCATGATGAAGACCTTTAATGAACATGAACAAAAAATGATAAAATGAACATGAATTTGGGGGGATTCTACCCCTCTGCCTACCCCTCCAAAGGGATCTGCAGTGGCCCTTTGCTTTGCCCCGTGACCCAAACGGGGCACCCGGGAACCACACGGGGCCAAACAATTACAAGACAATTTAAAAAAAAAAAGCAAAAAAAAAAAGCAAATTTAATATAAAAAACAACAACAACAGCGTCAATCCTAATGATATTAAAATACCTAATCTATAACCATATAATTGTTAATTTGCTGTTTGAAGAACATATACGAACAAGTATAAATTATAGGAGTTTCTTATACAAAAATACTGTGAGTTTCTTATACAAAAATACTGTAAAGTGTTTTTATTATATCAAAAGGAATTTATTTAAATTGATTTAAGTTCTAGTGTGTAAACATATGTTTCTTTGAAAACCCTTCTTTTTTATTATATACTTATTCATTTTTTTTTCAACATGTAAACTAAATAATGCATCGAGATGAACATCACTGATTCTGAATAGCTTTAAATATTGCAACAGTGACTTTTGTCGGCAACATAACAAACAACTCCATCATTATGCAAATCAACACGATCAATACATTTTGAATACTAGTAACTACCTTAAATGCATATATTGCCTAATCAATAAATCAGTATCTTCTGACTCAGTCACAATACGAGTATATACACATTTTATTCCCGAATCTTCACATTCAGTATCTTCTTATTTCTGTTAAATGTATGACAAACACTTAACAACTCCACCATCATTATGCTTCTATTGCCGAATCAACACAATCGATATTTTCTGCTTTGCTTTCGTCAACTTCCTCATTGTAGTACTGTTTGTACATCTTTCTGAGCTCACGTCCAATAAATGCCGCATCATTGCGATTCTTGGGCTCCTGGTTCCAGCAGGATTCCACAAGGGGCTTCAGTTCATTGGTCATTTGATACTTGTATTTTGAGCCAACATCAGACAACTTTGGCCTAATTCCGCTCTTTATAAGATCTAGCAGCTGTAACTGTGAGTGACTTTCGTACTCTGACTCCGAATACGCATGTCTTCCGTACCATAGTTCCCAGAGAAGTATGCCAAGGCTGTATATGTCTGTCATAGCATTGTATGGTTTGTTGTTTAATAACTCCGGAGACATGTGTGTCAAAGTGCCGACAAACGTCCCTGTTGTTGCCACTTCGTGTCTAGCAAAACCTAGGTCACATATTTTTGCCTTATTGTCTTTGATCTGAAAAGGACATGTATAATTTATAATAAGCAATTTGATTGCACGTGTTTGGTTTAGTCAGGTTTTACAAAATATCACCATAGACACTATATGCAAGCCATTTGAACGTAAATTCATTCTTATCATGTTCTCCTCTAAAATGATACCAATAAATGATATGCTAATTTATTTTGTAATTCCAACTAAAACTGAAATGGTTCACATACGAGTTTATGTTTTAAATTATACAAATTAATCGAATCATGGTTTATAATTATATACATATAAGCAATTTTAAATACACATGTCCACCCGTGTAGTTATGATAATAGATAATAAAGTTCTATATTAGAAAATGATAATAAAATATGAACTGCTTTACCAAAACATTGGATAGTTTTAAATCTCTGTGAAGGAAGCCTTTACTGTGTATATGAAATAAACCATCACATATTCCCGCTGCCATGGAAACATAGAATTTGAATGCATCCTTTCTTTTAGGTACAGAGTCATACAGTCTGCAAACAAAATAAGGTACGTACTAATTAATACGCCATTTCATAACTTTCACATGATATCATAAACATAATTTGACCAATCAGTGATCAATAAAATAAAACACCTCCGCATTCTGGTTGGGAGAAAACTCGGTATTTATCGTTGATGCTCAACGGACTTTTTAGCCCTTTATACAACTGACGTGTATAGATAATTATATTAAAAGCTTTATTTTGTGTGTACAGCCGTGTACGTTCTTTATGTGCTGCCTGCTTTTAAAACTCCAATATGGATACATTTAATTTAAATTATTGTATCTGTATTATTTATTGTAAATATTTAGATTTTTCATAGAGACTGAGGATAAAGTCCGAATAAACCCCTTTATTTTCACCTACTGAATATCTAAACATATCAGAATGTGTAAACTAATGACAGGATGTGAAACTTTGTGCTAAACAACACATTGTTCTATAGCAACTAAAACGATTTCTTATTTTCAATTCAAACACTATTTTATTGGTATGGTACAGTGAATACAATACAAAAAAATGTCACTAGTAAATGACAAAAGCCCCCGAAGTTTATTTGAAATTTGACCTCCAAGGGTGACCTTGAACTTTGAGGTAAGGACCTGATTCTAACGTAAGACACTTCTTCTCATTGTTAACATTTGAGTAAAGTTCCATGAAATTTCCTTCATTGCTCTCGAAGTTATGGCTGAGCCATGATTGTTTCGGACGGACAAACAAACGGACGGAAGTCAACACGCGGATGGTTCCTTAAGTGTTTTATTTCTTTGCTTAAGATCAAAGGAATGATCACTTATACAAATAATAGACTTAAGTTGTTTCGGGTTTAATTGTATTGCATCTCTTTGTGTGAAGCCAAACCTCCTACCACCTCAGATAGTGAACTTTGTGCTCGGACTAACGGACGGACGGACGGATGGTCGGTGGCACAACAATATGGTATTAATATCACGTTCAGTTGGCATGGTACAGTGAATACAGTTCTGTATAAAAGCATTTCGAAACGTCATCGAAACGACGTTGTTCACAGTGCATTTTAGTTGGCAATGTAAATATATATGTATATATATATATGGTCACAAATTACTATCAATAAACGAGAGGCAGTCCATAATGCATTGGTCCGCTACCACACGCGCAATTATCAACTTTTGACTTCTGGCCTCTGTGGCATTCATTTGCGACACATTTGCCATGTTGACATTACTTGGCCTCTGTAATGGCTATGCCGAGATCGATTTTTGAATGTCAATATTTTCAAATATACTAGAAATGAACCCGCGCATGCGCGGGTAAAAAGATGGAGGGAGAAACGTGATTTGTAAGTGGTGCACAGAAATCCGCTGAAAGGATGTAAATGGAGCGATGTTTGCGACGAATAGATCGCGTGATGGAGGACATGTTTATACAGCAGTGTAAATAAACAAACATGTGAATTGTAGTCGCTCTTTATTTAAAGAGAAATAAGTTGGAACATAGTACAGAATGCAAATAATAATCACTACAGCACAAAACATACGGAATTGAACTTGACAAAAGAAGCATGCATAAGCTACATTTGAAATCAATTCTGTTTATAAACAAATTGCCAACATAGAAACAATTATCTTATATTTTTTGCAAATTATTGGAAATTAAATGAGATGGCCAATATACTATGTCGTAGCTAGTGCTTGTATGCGATGGTCCGTTTTTGCACCAGCAGGACAATAGATGGTATAGAAATAACTTACAATGAAAAGGAGTTAGAGCTTGAAAATGACTATGTCAAAAATGATTGGAAAATGTGGGAATGTGCAAGGAGTGTGAGAAAAAAGTGTTACTGTATATTCGGATTTTATTCGCGAGTTTTATTTTTGTGTAATTTTACAAATGACATCCCTTGCGAATTTAAAACTTCGCCGTTTCCTGTGATCTATTAATAGTCACGAACTGATCCGGAGTTTGTCTAGTCTCTGTCACCCAGACGTACGCAATCTGCGTCACTTAGGAGTGAGCATAGCGAACGTTCGCTGAGAAAAGGTGGGCAAGCGGCTGGGTGATAGAGACTAGAGTTTGTCGGAAATTATTAGACGAAAATAGCAGACATCTACATGACGTCACGCCTGTAGTACAAAATAGGTTTGGGTTAAAAGCCGTACCGTACCGTACATTCCGAAATATAACGGATAATAGCATGTGCGTGGTACGGATAATACCGAAAGAAGAAATGAATAGTTTAGCTTAGTATAACGAAACTAAAGGAAATTACAAGTATAAATAAGATGTATAACATATATTAAGACAAAATCAAATGTTAATCCATTTATTTATATCGTATATTAGAACAATTAACATGTATATAGGTAATACATCTATCAGATGTAATTAGATAATAAATAGAATCAGTGCCGTAGCGTGCATACCGGCGAACATAATTTGTGTAACAGTTATCATAAATAAACATGTACTAATATTAAATCAACATTATTAAATAAATATCAGACATGGGGTCAGTTACATGGCCAAGAAGTTAATTAACTTAATGTTACATTGTAAATTAAAGGTGTGACAAGCACTTAGAAATAATTCAAGAGGGATTCACACATCTTAAACAGCAGACAGCCAGCTATCCGTGAATTATCAGCAAGCTTTATACCAATAATGGAGTTTACTGTTTTAAACAGTTTTAAAGTCAAAACGAACCTGGATTTATTTCGAGGTGCTATGCTTATGTCTGATAAATATGTCAAGATGCCACACCATTTCCCTTTAGTAACATCTCGAGCGATATCAGAAAACAATAATTTCCACGGCTCAATTATAGCATAGACATATATGAGCATAGTTGCATAAAACATGTATAAACTATCGTTTTCATTTATATAAAATATATCTCTCCGTAGCATAAGTACACGTAAATTTAAATCATATTATTTCAATTATAATATTTGGTCCATTTTTTTATTATCCTATATGAATCTCTATTAGTTCGTTACACTAAGTTGAACTATTCATTACTACTTTCTGTATTCCCCGTACCACGCACGTGCTATTTGCGATATGTTTCGGAATTTACGGTACGGACGGCTTTTACCCCAACCTACAATTATGTTTAAACGAAATTAAAAAACAATTTCAAGAAAACAACAGCGAACTTGTAATTCATAATGGGACGTTTTAAACGGGACGACTGCATTGACATTCTGACGTACCGAGTCCTCAGCTAAAACGACCTATTTTTCATAAATCGTGGCTAATGTTATCCATTCAGTATGGTAGATAATACCTGCCGTCTACTGGCTAAAGATGTGCGGATTGGACAAGTAAATATAAACTTTTGACATATAAGTGACATTGACGAGGAGGTTGTTTGCGACGAACTTTTCTGCAATGGCTGGATGCGAAAATACCAGTCGAAAATACCCACGTTTCAAATATAGACCTTTACCTTAATGTCGAAGTTGTTCGACACCCTAACCTTTTTTATTTTTAATTTTCATAATTATTCTTTCAATGGTTGAAAAGCTACAAACAATATATTATACAGAATGGACTGGATGGATATTAATAATATCTGTGAAGAAAGGTTAGTGCGAAATGGGAATAGGCTGCGAGAAATTTCAGTTCTTTTTCATCAAGAGCAATGTCACAGTTGGGTCAAAGGTCAAAATAATGTCATTTTCATTATCGGTTTGTCTATTACTTTTAAACCAGTAATAAGGTATTTTTCAAAGTTTGCAGTAACGTAATTTACAGAAATGTTACTGTTAACATTATCCATCATCAATGTCACACATGGGAGGTCAAAGGTAAACAGAAAGTGTTTTGTGTCTGGTTTGTAGCTTTTCACCCAATGGGAAGAATAATTATGAAAATTAAACAAATTAAGGTTAGAGTGTCGAGCAACTTTGGCATTAAGGTCTAGATTTGAAACGTGGGTATTTTCGACTGGTATTTTCGCATCCAGCCGTCTCCTTTAGCCAGCAGACGGCAGGTATTACATATTTGAAAATGCTGCCTTTCAAAACTCGATATCGCCATAGCTATTACAGAGGCTAAGTACAGTCAACATGCCAAATGTGTCTCAAATGAATCCCACGAAGGCCAGAAGTCAAAAGGTGATATTTGCGCCTGTGGCAGCGGACCAGTGGACTGCCTCTCGTGTATTGATAGTAATTTGTGACCTATGCAAATAATTAATACAAAACCTGCATTGAAGCTTTTCATCCTCTTTGAAGACCTTGTGTTCCAGACTTTGATCACAGAATTCCAGCAGCAACATCAAAGTGTTTCCATTCATCTGTTTCCATGAATCTGTCAGACCACGGTCACCATCCGGGTCACCATCCGAGTCGTTTTCAGTTTCACTGAACATGGAGTAGGACACTCCATAGAATTCCACAATGTTTGGATGTTTCAATTTTCTGGTTATAAAAATATAAATGGGTTTTAAAATTATTAAATTCCAATAGTTTACATGGTTATGTGATAGGTTAACACAAATGAACAAGACAGTAAGAAAGAGTTCAATGACTCCTATGCTACTAGCAATCAGCATTAAACATATTCAAACGAATTCCTGAATGTATTAAAACAATATAACTGCCTAAACAGATAAAGTTAACAACGGAATACTCCAGTAAAATGTATTAAAACCTGCTCATTATAGGCATTATAATTCATTTTAAGGGCATTATTTTTCTAAATCAAATAAGAAACATTTACCACACACATTATATATATAAATATCTATCTATCTATATATATATATATATCTTGAGTTTAACCTCCTTTTATCTAAAGGTTCTGCGTATGTTTCTTTTCCTTTGCAAACCTAAACGGACCTACTTCCCTCAATTTAAGTAATAATGAATTAGTATCTGGACACTGACGAATCAGATAATTTAGACCTCACCTGAGACATTCTACCTCTGTCAGCTGAGAATAAACGTCGTCGCCTTGAAGTGACCTTCGTAACACTTTAAGCGCAATAGGTAGAACTTCGCCATTTGTTTTCGTCCATTTTGCGAGGTACACATCTGAAAAGTTGCCTTGCCCAATCGGCTTTTCAATTTCCAAAGCTTTAAGTTCTATACGATCGTCCGTCATATGTTTCAAGCCATACAGCTGAAACTTTCCAAGCACTGCTTTTATTCCTCTCTGAATCGGTAAAAAACAATTCAAAATTTCTACAGACGTTCTTCTATCGTTCATGATATCGTTAACTTGCCGTTGGTCTGCTAAAATCAGCTTCGGAATGGCGTCTTCACATACTTCATTTATCTTCAACTTAAAGCTTTCAAAATAAGTATCGAAGATAAATCTCCTTAGATTCTCCTTCGTAAAGGATTTTTCAATTATCTCTGCGGTCCAGTCTGACATGCACTGAACCTTGTTAGCTTTGTAATACTTTCTCTTGTTGGCATCTATAACACCTTGGCGAATGAACATACCCACGCCTACCGGTAGAAATAAAATCGCAGCGGCTGTTACCAGTGGTATCCACAATGGCGCGGCAACTGCCAGTATGACTTTCTCACTTTTAGTGAACAATGATAGATCTCTGTTGTTTAAGTCAGAATTGTTCGTGGCTGAAAAGAAACAAAACTCCACTGAAACTATAACAACATGAATACTACCGATAATAGTTCAATCAATCCATAGCGGCCATGATATATATTTCATTTTCGCTATGTTGAACATTTTTCATTCGTTAACAAACAATGTCTTGACGTCTGAGAAAAAAACAGTACAGATATCCCTGTTCTGTTGTTTTATATATTTAGTCATGACGGTCTTTTTCATTAATCTACAAACAGGATTATTTGAGTATTCTGTTTCTAAAACAAAAACAGCAATCCATTGGTTATGCGAGATACTTACTCCCTATAGGAAAACCACAGTCGCTGCTGCCAAGAATAATTAAGTCGACCTCATTGCACTCTTGTCCAAGAACGTGACACTCCTGTTTAAACAATCTCGTCAAGTTGTCCGATAATTTCTTAATAAGCTCGTATTCCTTTTCCCACTTCCGAATCTCGTCCTGGATCTTTGTCATAATCTGCTTTTCGGCAGTGAACTGTGTGACTTCTAAATCTCCCGCTTCTATATCAGGTACCTCTTCCTCTCTCCAACTTTTAAGGCGTTCCTTAACAGTTTCATCTTGTAGATGGAGATACAGTTCCTCTACAATGCATTCGCATTCTGTTCTTGCCTTTTCAGTTAATGTTGTTTTGACCTGTTGGTTACATACATAAAAGTAGTTACGTAGTTGAATGGCACAGTGAATGATATACTAAGTACAACGTTCTGAAGAACGTTCAATATTGTATGCATAAACATTAACACCAGTATATAACTTATGTTTTAGGCAATCAATGGATTGTTGTCAACGTTATTACCGTATTCGAGTATTGTGAACCCTTTTATGTTTGTGCTGTCATATGTTGCCTTGTATTCGTCTTTGTAATTATTGTTTGTTTATGTGCGTGTCTTTGGCTGACTGTGGTCCGTGAATGCTACATTTCCTGTTCGACTTTTATATATACTTTTAAATGTTATGCTCATAGTGGGACTATTGATAGCATATATGCTTGCATATATGCTTGCAGTCCTCAGTTTTTGGAAAATTTGAACTTACGTACAATTTGTTATATATATATATAGGGAGAAATATTTGTGATCTACCAAGGACAGACAACCTTTGGACGAACTACGGCAGGGCGCCTAGCTATGACGAGATACAAGTAGTATAGATACTGAGAGTATAGGGCCAGTTCCTCCCTCGCGACACATAATCAGCCATTATTAGTGGTCTCCTGTTGCCCTTAACATAAACATTTACAAACGCCAAATGACGATGACATGCTTGCTGTCAGACCCCTCACAACTATACAAACTGCTTGATTGCCATCCGCTTAGGAAGAACTTTATCAAACTCCCAGTATCTATTAATTTTGTAAATAACTAAAACATTTACAGTTCATTTTATAAATTTTTGCAAAAGCACATGTCAATGCGCATGCCTTTACATTAACGGCTGTACAAATTCTTTTTACGCAGCTGTGCACAGCCGTTAATGCGATCACCTGGTTTTGATTAGGAAATCTGCGCTTGCGCTCTTCCCACAATTCATTTAACTTTTCAATGGACCCGGCTCGCTCTATAGACATGACCAGAACTCTATTTGGCATATCTCTACCGAAATGAAACGCAGAGATACACCTAAAGTTTGGCGAGGTCTGTTACCAGCAAACACATATCAGGGAAGAATTCTTTAGCAGCTGCACCCCAATATTAGTTTGCTAGTAACGGAACTACACAGATACCATCTACTAGGCGCCACGATTGCGAGACTACAACAAGTTAGCAAATAACTGTCATTTTCACCAGGTAACCAACACTTACATACATATAACCGATAGATACTATACCTCGATCGTCTATATATACTATACCACCGATCGCAGAACTTGAAAAAGGGTTTTTAAATTTGCATAAATTCAAATTATCATAGTTAGTAATTCTAATTAGTATTATGCTGCAATACAATCTGATAAATTAGTTGAATTGGTAATAATAGCGTTAACATTTGCTTTAATATTTTGTAAAAGTACTTTTAAATATTAATTAAAACAAAAATTTGTCACAAAACGTCAAATCTTTTTAGCGCCATATTGGAAAAAATACAAAGAGAGATAACCCGCGCCGATTATTTGTCAAAATAAAAGTAACTGTTATTTCCCTTTGACCATTATTGGAAAAATTATAGCAGCACTGCGTCGGATATAATTAGCTTGGTAAACCACAAACCACAAATGAGAATTCATTGGGAAAAACCGATATTTTACTATAGTCGTTTCAACCACACGCCCGTAAGACTCACAACACGCGCTTGTTATTGCTTGATGTTTTGAATATCCTTGAATGGAACCCAACTATTGAAATCTTCATTGTAACCCTTCCCTTTAATCAACGCTTGATTTCTTTTTGTAATCACGTCGTATTACTTTTTCAATCCTGAATTTTTCTTGCTTTGCTTTTATCATTTCTAATTCATAAAAGCTGCCATCAATCTTTTGATTGTTTAAGTCTTTTATTTTGTATGTCACAGGATTTGTATATTGAATTTCATCAACAACAAATATTTCTTCAGTCCAATTTGGGGTATACCCGTTTTCAAACATTCTTTTATATTTACTAATTCTAACATTATCCCCTATTCTGAACTTTGGCTTAATTTGATTACTTCTCATCTTTCCATACAAGTTGAAATACACCGTTCCTTTGTTCTTTTCATCACTAGCTTCAATTGATGTCATTTTAATACTCCGATGTTTTGTATTATTATTCTTATCAACCATCGCCTGAAGCACGTCTAAATATGTATTTGTATAGTTAGCTGTAAACTTTTTCCACATCTTTTCTTTTAATGTCGGTTAAATCGTTCAATTACAACAGCTTTTCCAAAATTAAAAGTGTGATACATTTCGATATTATTGTCACTAAGGAATTGCTTAAACGTCTTGTTATAAAACTACACACCCTGATCAACCCAGAGCAATTTACACTGTCTTCCTGTACTGATTATCTGTTTGGTAATTTCTAAACCAGCTTTTTTTGGAACTGGTACAACCCAAGCAAATTTACTAAATACATCAATAACAGTAAGCAAGTATTAGTACCTTTATTATACTTTGAAAACGATTGCATGTCAACCAAGTCAGCAGACCATATTTTATCAATTTCATTAACAATCACACGGCGTTGAGTGAACTTTCTTCGTATAGGTTTATGAAGTTCATCTGCTAACCTGTCAGTCCATTTCAACGCCTTTTCTCGTTTTTTGGGTTTCCGAGTCCTAGTTTATTTTTTTCATTAATAACTGGTTTTACTATCAAATTCTAAGCAATCTTTTCTCCTATAGTTTTAGACTTACTAGATTTCAAACCAGTAAGCATGTTTGTATCACACATTGATTTATTACTAGGATTTTCATCATAACAAATTTCATGATCTTTGCAAACAGCATCTAACTCATTTACCGGCTCTCCGCTATCAAGCGGATTACCCGGACCGCAATATTTATAACCAGGAAGTGTTAGCCCTTTTTTGGGTAGCAAGGGAGCAAAGCTTTATGAATATCAATATTTCCACCTTCTGTGTTTTTAACAAACTTTGTTTTAGTACTAACGCAAGATGCACAAGTTGCTCTTAACATTTTTCTACCATTTTTTGCTAAAACATACTTAGGATCAACATTTTCAGTAACCTTTTTGTCTGTGATGCAATAACTCATATATAATATGATTAGATTAAACTTCGTTTACAAAATATGATTTTATAATGTTTTCATTTTCTATTGGTTTGTATGGTTTTAGTAATTTGTAAAGAATATCGTACACACTATTTCCTTCTTGCAACTTTTTGACAAAGTACAAACAGAAATATCCGCACAGGACACTTGTTTTATCTTGATATTGGATGGTGTTGTATTTTATATCAGGTATGTAAGTTAAAACTTCTTTTGGTGGGCTCAGACCAAACGGATCGAAGTAATAATTATCATAGTAACAAGTCCAGTGTGTACCAGGTCCAATATGATTATCAAGATTAATAATACCACATTCTTGTTTATTTTGTGTTGTCTTTATTTTGGTTTTGCTGTACACCCCGCTGAAGTTCTGTATACCTAGCTGCTTAACCCATTTTATTATATCTAAGTTAGATATAGGTTCATTTTTTAAATTTAATTTTTTTTATAAATGGGATACTTCTATATGGTCTAATTTGTGAGTCTACTTGCAAACCTTGTCCTCTTCTATCTACTTGCAAACCTTTTCCAGTTAAGCCACTGATAAGAGATCCGATCAACGGAATTCCTAATGATGCAAGAAGCCCAAGAAATCCCCCGTCCTGCTGTTGTTTTTTAGTTAGTTTAACAGGGCAGCGACCTTTTGACTTTGCTATTTTATTTTTTTGCGCAGCTGTTAATTTATTTGATTTTAGGAGTGTTTGTTTTTATCACTAGGAACAGCTGCTGTTACGTCTTGCTGTTTTTTATCACTGGGAACAGTTACCGTTTTAGGAACAGTTGCCATTTTATTACTAGAAGCACTTGCAGTTGTTGTTTTTTGTTAGTTTAATAGTGCAGCAACCTTTTGACTTTGCTATTTTGCTTTTTTGTGCAGCTGTTAATTTATTTGATTTTAAAAGTGTTTGTTTTTTATCAGCAGGAACAGTTACCATTCCATTTCCAAATATTTTACCAATTCCAGTACTTGCCAGACCACTAAGTGCTCCTGTTGCTAGTGGTGCTAATACTTTTGGAACAAATTTTGCAACTGTTGGTAATATTGTTTTAGTTAACAAACCAGCTAATGCGCCTAAAAAGCCTCCATTCTTGGACTGAGATCTCAATTGCGATTTTGATATATTTATGTCTAATCCCTGTCCACCAGATTTAGCTTTGTTAATATTGTTAATCTGAGTAGCTGTCAGCAACAAGGGGAAATTCCCAGTTAGTTGGTTATTTTTTAACCTGAGTGTTAATTCACTCTTATCCTCATAAGCCCTCGCTAAACTCTGGTTTTGCCCATCTGTTAAATTTACTGAATAATTTACGTAAGTCATATATATTATAAGTTAGATTAAACTACAGCCGTCGGGCTGAAGGATAAGCTTTAGCTTAGACTACTACCAATTCATTTCCGACAGTATCAATAACTACATCTACTTCATGGAGAACCAGAGCATAAACTTTATAAGGAGCCCCCGGAGGTATATTTAGCTTATATCTCAAACTTAGTTGTTTTGGATCAATACTGACTTCATTTTCCTTGTAACTCAAATAAAATGTATCATTCCGAAAAGAGTTTTAAAATTACCCACATTGAGTAAAGTTCCAGTGTTTTTATCATTTTGCTTGTAAGAATAATTAATAGCATCTCTGAATATTCTTATGATATTAGCATAACTATATTCGGTTTCTGGATAATAAACTCCATTTCCAACTTCCAATCTAGCAGATTGTAAATAGCAATTAGTATTAGCAGCATTTACCTTAAACGTATCCAGAAAATGAGGATTTTGTGTTCGAGAAGAACTCTTGTTTGACCTTTGCAGATAAATAAAAACATGTTTTGGATTTTTAACACCAGCCGTTATTCTAAATGTGGTCTCGGTCGATTGGCTGCTTCCGCTTTCTTGTATCATTTCACGGAGGTAAGTCCATCTTGTTGTTGTCATGTGATATGTCATTACATAACTTAAACCATCTGAGTTAAATATCATTCTGGGTATCCACAAAACTAATTTATTAATAACTACTCGACCGTCATCACCATTTGATTTGAAAATTAGCACATTATCATCTGTCAGTTTTAAGCTGATTTGAATCTGACTAGGAGGAAGCATGTTTGTTTCCAAACCTCCAAAGAAGGAATATTTGTTTAATGTCATAATAGAGTCAACTATTTGATTAGTTATGATTAAAGCATAACGAATAGCAAAACCCTGATTATAGGTATCTTCGTCATTCCGAGATTCTGCATCAGCCGTGTTATTTAAATAAAAGTATTCGTTTGTTCCGGTTGTCTTTGCATAATCGTCAGAAATTTCAAGCAAGCTTTTGACATGAACAAACCTGTGAAGATTATTCCCATCGTAAACTATTTTTTCCATTTTGCTTTACTTGTATTTGATCAATCAATGAAGCTGCATCTTTAATTAAAGCAATTCTGTCAGTGTCTATGAAATTGGCTCCATCAGCAAGTTTGTTTACTTGAAAACTGATTTCAAAGTATGCGTTATACCAATCAAAGTAAGAACTTCAATCATTTAGTGTAAACTGATAACCACTTTTCATTTGTCTGGTATTATTTCCTGGTCGTGTTATGGGGGTATCTAACTGAATAGGTACATGTTCATATATAGTATTATATTAATTACTTCGAAACATCTATGTATACTAGTAATTTGATTTTCTTTTATTAATTAATCGATTAATTCTTGCATGAATTCCCCTTCCAGATAGTAATCTGTTAATTTTTGTATTTACATCTTATTCAATTATATTATCAGCAGCAACTTTAGCTACATCTTTTGTGGCAGCCTTTGTAAGTTCTTTTAAAATTATCTCACCTTTTGGTTTAGGTTTAATAACTGAAACTAACTTATCAGCAGCCATTTTTCCTACTTCATCTCCAAGTTTTTTAGAACCGCTCTCTATGATTTGTTTACCAGCAGTTTCTAATGCTTTCTTGAGTGCTGTTTTCACAGACTCACTGAATATCTTTGATCCGACTTTTGAAATAATGTCAAATATGCCAGCTCCAGTTAATCGATTAACTTGAGTATATGTTCCCGTGCTAGTGTCATAAACATTTTTTAAACATGCCATATAACTTATGTTACATTAATTCCTTCAAAACAAATCGAAATGATGTATGAACACCATTAAGATTAATAATTTTACCGGAGAAGTCGGTTATGTAAATATTAATACTGTTAATGATTGTTTTGTTTACTTCACAAAACCAGACTCTTATTGGTTCATCTTCGAAAGGATATGCTCTTGTAAGATTAGCTGTACTTATTTCATAAATGACATCCCCGTATGATCCATCAACAATATAATTACTTATCAAGTCACAGTGGATATACAATGTATCGATAGAATTTGTTATGTTTGGTATTACAGTTCCAATTTTAGTTTCTCTAATAACTGCATCTTTGTCAAACCCGATCAAGGTGTGAAAGTTTGATTCTCTCAAATCAAGCACAAAGTTATTATTAATGGTAACTATACATTTGAAACTTGATAAATCAAACTCAATTTTTATCGGAACAGGCGTGTCATCAGTTAAATCATTGTTTACAGTCTATGCTTCTTATGGAATTATCAATATCAGCATAACTGTAATTTCCATTTTTAAAAATAATACTTTTCCAATCTGTTCCATTGTGATACCTTATCACTTTGTTATTAAAATCTTCACTAAAATTATACCACGAGTAAGTCATGGAATTAATCTTATCGAGTCCAATGCCATACTGTTTGTTCCTGCCTAATATTAATGGTCTGTCAAATACAGTTGTAAAATTACTCGGCGTGTTTGAGCTATTAATTATTGACGCTTTTTCTGATGATAATACAAGTTTTTGTTCCATATAATATAGGATGGATAAAATTAATCACCTTTGTAGTACTTGTAAAACTTGATTTTTCAAAGTTGAAAACTTGCGTAGTGCGAGATCTCATGCTTAAAAAGATGATCCAAAAATGTGATTTCGGAAGATATTCTTCAAATGTTTCTTTTAGTATTCGTTTACCATTTTCTATTTTTGGCTGAGGACGTGGTGTCTCATCAGTATTAAACAAACTAAAAATTTCTATATCAATGTTTGTATTCGTAACTGTATATGTAAGGTCTGCTTCAACTATATAGCGCCCGGGTTTTCGAATTGTTACCCCACCATCAGTTCTCGCATATTTTCCAGTTTTTACAAGTAGATTGGCTGCAAAAGTAAACGCATGAAGAAAACTATCACGCTTGGTTCTTTCAAGTGGTTTTCGTGTTGGATATGATACATAAACGGCACGATCTTTCATAATGCTAATTCCATCATCTATTGTGTATTCAAACAGTAGAATCCGACTTAAATAGTCTACTTTTGCTTTCAACCCATCAATTATACCAAGAATTGCTGTATGCCGACTATCAGACTTTTGATTACGCTCTTTAAGAAAAGCTATTTCACCATCAAAAGCTTTGCTTCTTTCATCCTGAGCAGCTTTCAGTTGCTTTGAAGCATCATCAATAGCAGTGTTAAGTTTATCAGTGTTAACCAGTTTGCTCAGAGCAGTCTCAAGTTTATCAGTGTTAACCAGTTTGCTCAGCGCAGTCTCCAGCGACTTGCCGTCAACCATTTTCTTTTTGATGTCTTCAAACTCTTTGCTGATATCATCAACGTTGGTGTTTATCTGCTCATTTAATATTTTAATTTGAGTTATTTCAGTAGTAAAAGCAGTTCTCATTTGTTTTGAAGCATCAGCAATAGCAGTTTCTAGTTCATTGTTGTCAACCATTTGTTTATTGATTTCTCCGATCCGTGTATTAATATTTTGAACACCAGTTCTTATTTGTTCACTTAATTTCTTGTAGTTTTCACTCTCTTCCAATACATCTTTCTTTTCTAACTCTTTTAAAGCATCACTCAAACGTTTTATTTCATCTTTCAATCCGTTTTGAATTTCAATCATTTTCGCACGGTTTGCTTGTAACTTTGTTTGTATTTGACTTAGTTTATCGTCAACACCTGTTGTTAAATCTTTCATCATGTCTGGAATTTTATCAATATTATAATCACGTATGATTTTTGCTACTCTTCTTTGAGTAAATTGCTTTGTTGCTGCATCATCTGCTTTTTCCGGATTACTTACATTGGTAATTTTATTATTATCCATGTTGAGATCACTTCTCAAAACATTTTCCTGGTTTTTGCCTTTGTTAAGATAATTAGCCAGATGTTTTTGTTTTACATACTCAGACAGCACAATACCAAAATTTGTAATATTAACGCTGCCGGTAGTAACTTCCCCGCCAAGATCATTAAAAAGTCCCATTATATATAATATGATTAGATTAAATTTCACCAGTGAAGTTTCTTTTGATCAACTTTCTAGGGCGATCAAGATACAAAAAGTCGTACTGCTTGTCAGTTGCTTTTTTCATACTGATCTTTGCTGACATCTTGTTCTTTGGAAAGCATACCAAGCTCACGATTAACTGGAGTTGCAAAAAAGATGTAATGAGAGCAATTTAGCCGAATGTCTTTGGGAGTTTTGTAATAAGATTGAGATAAATAAATTACACAACAATTTTTGTGTCTTCCCTGGATGAAATAATTAATAATATCGTTTTGATTGCGCTCACAAACATAATCATCAAAACTATCTATCTTTTGAGTATCAGAATCCAAATCATTCACAGGGATAACTTCATCATTTGAACATTCTAATATATCTTTGACTGGGATTTTATTCTTTTTTGCTATCTTTTCAAGTTTTTGTGATAAGACCTGATACTTGGACTGCTCCAAGTTTTTAGCAAACAAGTAAATCTTGTCATAGTAAACTAAAGGTTTCAGCAACATGTGAACTAATGTGTTTGTCTTGCCAGATCCTGAATTACCGCATATAAGCATTCTAAAACAACAGTCTGGCATGTAGTTCCATATCTGTTTAAAATTACCGTTTTCTGTCTTCATATCATAGTTTGGAATTTGCATTATAATAATACTTAGACAATACTTGTCCCAACTTATTTTAACTTATTTTAACTTATCCTAATTTATCTTAATATAATCTAACCTTATATTATACATGTCTTTGTTAAAATGGAAAGAATTAGCAGATAAAAAGCGAAAAGCGAGTGAGCTTGTCAAAGAATACGAGAATAAAGTTATCCGAAAAAGACTCGAAAAAGGAGCTAGTCGTGATTTATACACAGAAGTATTTAAACCTGTAACTAGCGAAATAACAGATCAAACAATGCGGCTAGCTGAACATGTGATTACCCTTCCAGAAATACGCCAGCAGTTGGCTCTTCTTCCCGAGGCAATACGCCCGCAATTACTTGCCCCGCCTGATCGTGGAGCTATAGCACCACCACCGCCACCACCACCACCACCACCACCACACGTTTTTGAAAAACCAGCTATGAATCAAACCGTAGATCCTAAAGACCGAGCACCGCCGAGTGATTACAGAGAGGAACTGAAGCGGGCAATAGAGTCTAGACCAAAATTGAGAAAAGCTTCAGACAGAGTGCTTAGCTCATAACCTGCCGAACCCGCAGAAACATTTTTTGAAGCAGTCAAAAACAAACGTATATCAATTGATCCCGGGGATGAAGAAATAGAAGAAGAAGAATGGGAAGAAGAACCTGCTGCGAGGCCTAAGGAACCCAAACCGGTGTATGATATTGACTTGGATGCTGGTATGGATAAAGACGTAATTAATACGTATGGCTTGCCAATGCCAACTCAAATACCAGGTATTATGGAAGGAAAAGCTGAATATGATAAACATATTGAAAGGGCTGAAGAGATATATGATAAATTGCTTCCCGAGATAAGAGGTATAAGGACAAGAGCAGAGAACCTCGATGAAAAAAAACTCAAAGCGGGTCAGGAAAAAGCAACATCCAATGCGACTAAACTTAAATATTCAAAATTACTCGGTGACCCCGATGGCACCAAAATAAAGAGAGATTTACTTAGAAAAGAACATAATGAAAAAGCAGATGAGGCAAATGCTCTGAATAATTATAAGCAAAGGTTGCCTGAGCGTATTCAAACAGCTAGCGAAACTATACAAAATACTGGCAAAGGGATGCAACAAAATAAAAATTCCTACAAAGTTGACAAAGATGGTCACTATGGACTGTTACAAATTGATTTACCCTAGCTTGTTGGTCATCACAAACTTTTTGCCAAGCAAGGAAAAGCAGTTGTGTTAGACCTAAAAGTAGATGATGATTTTATAGACTTGATAACAAAACGTTACAACAATGGAAAAACTTATTCAAAGCTGTCTCAGAATGCTTTTAAGGAACTAACAGAATTATCTGGTTTGCCAATTCACAAAGGTTCTTCAAAGTTCAAGAAGATTTTAGGAGGTTGTGTTGAATATTACAATAATCCTAATGATTTGATGGATGATCTAGAGTTGGTATGTGGAAGTATCGAATCAGGAAATAATAGTCCGCAGCTGATAAATAAATGTTATGGCATAATCGATGAATTATTAAAAATAGGTAAAATGTCACCCAAAGAACACGAGCAACTATTTTCTAAATATTTTAATTAAATTATTGTCTGACTGTAATTATTCATGAAAACCAAAGAAGAATTAATTGATCACTTGACGCGACTTGTGGCTGCATACAGACGCAGTTATAAATTGTGCGGTATTATAAACACAACATTACAGATTGCCAGCGGGATAATTGGTTGTACTGCCGTATTGGCATTGGTTCCAGCAATTCCTGTTTTTGTAGCTGCAGTTGGTGCAGTTCCTCCAGTAGTTGCTGTTTTGGTGAGTAAAACAAGAATAGCAGAAAAAAAGACTTTGTTAAAAACACATCATAGGAGTTTTAAACAACTTCTATCATACGTCCAAACAACAACAGGACTAGAAAACGATGAAGAGGTAATTAGGATTAACTTAGAGATTCAAAAGAATGATAACTTTACAGAACCAAGTTAAACGGTCATGGCATTCAGTCGTAATTATTTTCTGATTTGTTTCCATATCCTATCGTACTTGTCTCTGGTTGATTTTGTTTTAATCGGTTTTGTTTCTTTTTCTATATTTAATATTTTAAATATTTTCTGAAAAATGTATTCAAATTTGATTGATCTTTTTCGACCTTCTAGCTTATCAAAAATCTTTACAATTTTGTAAAACAAATCTTCAAATCTTTGTCTATTTTTAGAAGACAAATCAAATGCTACCAAGTATTATCTAAATGATACTTTCTGTGGTAAATAGTTTTCTTTTGGCTGTAGTTGTAACCTGTGATAAGATTATAACCATTGTGAGTGCCACAAATAAGGCAAACACGCTCGTTATCGAAAACTTCACAAGTATCGTTACAATTCACACATGCGTATGTACACTTTTAACACAGTTTGGCCTTGGTGCAATATTTACAAAGCTTCTTCTTATTAGTCATGTAAATAAGATGCAATCCGAGCACACCTCAGGAGGATCAATAATATCTAAAACTCTTTTACAATATTTGCAATTCATTATATTATACTATAGAATTATATATTTAAAATAATGTAATCCATATTATATAGGAAGTTATGCAGAAGAAGAAAGGAATATACTATTTGGAGTAGCCGCCTTTGAAAAGGCTCTCACGGATAAAACAAAGAGCATATTGATGAGTATAGGAAAAGTCGTATGAGACACTTGGAAGAAGATATTGCAGCTTATAAAAAGATTGGATGGCTAGGCTTTTGGGAGAATCACATTTGGAGAAAAGTTATGATATGTGGACGATTCGTATACAGATCAAAGATAGAAGATGATAATGAAAATCATGGAAATCAAAGAGTTTAGTACCATTCCTGTTAAAAATAATTAAATAAATTAAATATAGGCTTAAAAAAAATCTCATGTAATATTATATAATGGTTAAAAAGATTTGAAAATTAAAACAATTGAGGAAGCGGCTAGAAGATTAATAAAATATGTAAAATAAAAGAATATAGCAACGTTTTGGAAACAAAAAAAGATTTTGTAGAAATTACAAAATCATCATCAGACAAACATAGTAAAGTTGTGGAAAAAGAAAAATCACCAAAGCAATACATGAAAGTTTTTCAAGTTGGTATTATATCTAAGAAATATCCACTTGTACAACTTTATTATACAAAACCACTTGTTGCAAATATCCTTAAAAAGGAATTGGAGCAAACAAACGGTCTTAAAATTAATGTTGTTTTAAAACTTACTTTGGATAAACCAACACATGATGCAGAAGGTGAAATAGCAACCACTTATAAAATAGCTTATTTTGCTTCCAAAGAAGAATTAATCATGAACAAAACTCAAATTAATGTTGCGCTATTTAAAGCAACTATACAAATAATAGATAAAATTGGTGTATGGCTTTCCGAAGGAAGTGGTTGGAGAATTGCAATAGTTGATGCGCACTACATAAATCGAGTAAAGTACAAGCCTTTGCGAGGTAGCTCGTATTTAGCATTACCAAAAGAACTGCAACATCACAAAAAAGGTTTAATATAAATATAAAAAATGAAAAAGATAACGAATGCTTTAGATGGTGTCATTTGGCTTATAAATTCCCTGCCAGTAATAAATCACAAAGAATAACAAAGTACAAAAATCATATTGATGATCTTGATTACAAGGGAATAACATTTCCTGTTACAATCCAACAAATCCCAAAAATAGAAAAACAAAACAACATTTGTTTCAACATATTTGGATATGAAAATAATCAAGTATACCCTTTGCATATATCAAAAAATAAAGCAAAAGAAACTTGTGATATTCTTTTAATCACTGAAGAAGAAAAAAATCATTATGTGTGGATAAAAAACTTTAACAGTTTGATGTATAATAAAACAGCACACAATGGAAAAAAATGGTTTTGTAAAACATGCCTCCAATGCTTTACATTAGAAAGAGTTTTAGGAAAACATAAGCCTGTTTGTCTTTCACATAATGGCAAGCAAGCAGTAGAGATGCCAGGCAAAGATGAAAAAGTTTATTTTAAAAACTATAAAAGGCAACTAATGGTTCCCTTTGTCATATATGCTGATTTTGAAGCAGTGACCGAAATTTTTCTTCAGCATCAAACAATCCTAAAGAATCACATACAGAAGCATATCAAAAGCATACTGATTGCAGTTACGGGTATAAAGTTGTTTGTTGTTATGATGATCAATATTCAAAACCAGTTGTAACGTATAGAGGACAAAATGCTGTTTACAAGTTTTAAGAAAAAATGATAGAATAAGAAAAGTGGTGCAAGAAAACTATGAATACGCATTTTAAGAAAGATTTGATGATGTCAAGCGAAGAAGAAGCTAGATTCCAAAAATCCAAATCATGTCATATTTGCGGTCATGGTTTTGTAACAACTCTCAAAAAAGGTAACGCTGGTAATAAAGTGGCATATGACAACTTCATCAGAAAAGTCATATGACTGGAAAGTATAGGGGAAGCGCTCACAATATATGTAATATTAATTTCAAGCTGACTGAAAAAATACCTGTCGTGTTTCATAACTTGAGAGGATATGATTCTCACTTTATAATGCAACACATCGGAAAGTTTCAAAAAAACATAAATGTTATACCAAATAACATGGAAAAGTATATGGCTTTTATGTTAGAATTTTTTTTAGTGTTTATTGACAGTTTCCAGTTTATGTCTCAATCGCTTGATAATTTAGTAAAAAACATTTCTTCGTTTCAGTATACCTCTGAGGAATACTCTGGCAACAAGTTAGAATTAATGAAAAGAAAAGGTGTTTATCCTTATGATTATATGAACAGTTTTAAACGCTTCAAGGATACTAAGTTACCTGGTAAAGATAGCTTTTATTCTCAATTAAATGATGAGCACATTTCAGATGTAGATTATGAACACGCTAAAAAAATATGGAAAACATTCAAGATTAAAAATATGGGGGAATATCATGATCTATATCTCAAGACAGATGTGCTGTTGCTGACAGATGTTTTTGAAAACTTAAGAAAAATGGGCATCGTGTATTACAAATTAGGTCAATGTCATTACTTCAGTAGTCCTGGTTTAGCTTGGGATGCATGACTTAAGATGACTGGTATTCAACTTGACTTAATCACTGATATTGATCAATATTTGTTTGTGGAAAAAGGATTAAGAGGCGGTACGAGTTATATTGCAAATAGATACTCATAGGCTAACAATAAATATATGAAAAACTACGACAAGAAAAAAGAAAGCAAGTACATAATATATCTTGATGCTAATAATTTGTACGGGTGGGCCATGTGTCAACCCTTACCTACTGGCAACTTCAAGTAGGTTGATAAGTTTGAAAAAGGAAAATCAAATTATATTGTTGAGGGCGATATCAAATATCCTGAGAAACTGCATGACTCGCATAATGATTATCCTCTCGCCCCAGAAAGTTTAAATATAAAAGATGAGTGGTTGTCAGACTATTGTAAAAATTAAAAAAACAAAAGTTTAATTTAGGATCTAGTAAAGTTAACAAACTTGTTACAACACTAAAAAAATAAAGAAAAGTATGTCGTGCATTTTAGAAACTTAGAATTGTATAAAAAGCTCGGATTGGAGGTAACAAAAATACATCGAATACTGCAGTTTGACGAATCAAGGTGGTTAAAGACATACATCGACTTTAATACTGCCAAGAGAACAGCTGGTAAAAATGCTTTTGAAAAGGATTTCTTCAAACGGATGAACAATTCAGTTTTTGGTAAAACTAGGGGAAATTTGAGAAAAAGAATTAATGTTAAATTACCTCACGACGAGGAGGTCCTTTTAAAATATGCATCAAGACCTTCATTTATTTCTTGTAAAATGTTTAATGAAAAAGTATTTGCCATAAACAGAATAAAAGAACGATTAGTTTTGAATCGTCCTGTTTATGTTGGTATGTGTATTTTAGACTTGTCAAAATATTTGATGTATGATTTCCATTACAACTATATTATAAATAAATATGATAAAAAAGCTAAATTATTATTTACTGATACCGATTCCTTGTGTTATGAAATAAAAACAAAAGATGTGTATGCAGACTTCTACAAGGATAAAGAACTTTTTGATAATTGTGATTATGATCCAAAAAGTAAGTTTCATTTTAATGATAATTAAAAGGTTATTGGCAAGATGAAAGATGAAACGTGTGGCATACCTATTGTTGAATATGTTGGACTACGAAGTAAACTATATTCGTATATGCTAGATAATGAGGCTAGTACAAAGAAATGCAAGGGTGTTAAAAAGTGTGTTGTTAAAAAAAATATAACGCATGATAATTACAAAGAGATTTTGTTTACGGCAACAGAAGCTCACCATGGGATGAAAGTTATTAGATCACAAAAGCATAACATATGATGATAAACGGTACATACTAAATAATGGGCAAGATACATTAGCATTTAAGTAAAATACTCCATGGTAAAAAATATGATATGCAGAGCGATGATGAAGACTACTGTCCGGTTCCGTCTGACTTTGCTTAATGAGTTGTAAATGTTTTTGTTATTTACAAAATTAATAGATACCTGGTTCTTCCTAAGCGGATGGCAATCAAGCAATTTGTATAGTTGTGAGGGGTCTGACAGCAAGCATGTCATCGTCATTTGGCGTTTGTAAATGTTTATGTTAAGGGCAACAGGAGACAACTAATAATGGCTGATTATTTGTCGCGAGGGAGGAACTGGCCCTATACTCTCAGTATCTATACTACTGATACACAGAAATCAAGCGTATATATTCACTCCTTAAAAAAGGTAGCTGCAACACACGTTGATGAACTGTATCTCTACATCATAACACACTCGTCTGGAGGCACAATTAACATATAGACGCATACATACATACAATATATAAATAATATATATATATATGTAAAGTATAAACTATAATATAACAGCCAACCTCAAGTTTAGGTATATGATTGACCTTAATAACATCTGATACTTTAAAATAAATATTGAATATCGTTATAGTAAATATTAACTTGTTTTGATATTTAAATTAGATGTACATTGCGAGGTTAACGTGACGTTATATAGACCTTTGATATAATTTGTTTCGTACTGGGGTTATACTAAGAGGTGTTTAACGTTTGATTTAGGTAATGCTATCTGAAATTATAACATCATCATTGTTTATTCCGCACACAAAAATGGACTAGGGGAGTGGTCAAAAAATTGCATCATAGATTTTCAAAACCGCATGAATACAGTACGACATGTAAAGCGACAAAAAGATATTAAGTAATCGAAATGAATTTATATTTTAGAATAGAACAAATATGTTCATACCTTATCAGAGTCTATGTAAAGCTTGGTCAGTCGAGTTATAACTTCGTCATGCATTCGAGTAATGCAGCGAAGCAGTGTACGAGATATTGCGAATGTTGTTTGGTCAGTCGAGTCATAACTTCGTCATGCATTCGAGTAATGTTGTGAAGCCGTTTACGAGATGTTGCGAATATTGTTTCCATACCTTATCAGGGTCTGTGTTAAGCTTGGTCAGACAAGTCATGCATTCGAGTAATGTTGTGGAGCAGTGTATACGAGTTGTTGCAAATGTTGTTTCCATACCTTATCAGATTCTGTGTAAAGCTTGGTCAGCCGAGTCATCACTTCGTCATGAAGCTTGCGCTTCTCTTCTTCTGTTGCCCGAGCATGGTTTATACGTGATGATATATTGTTTTGTAGTTTGTATAAAAATCGCTGTAACCACCTAAAATTAATACGTATTAGTAATAGTAAAGCAGTTTATGCAATTCGTTTAGCAAACTTGAATGTTGTTTAACGGAAAACATGTGTCGCATGCCATGTGATTATTTCAGGTCGGATAGGTTGCATGTTAAAGTTTTATTAAAATGGGCATAGCTCTGCCGAAATTTAGGTCAGATTTATTGGACATGCTTAACGAAATTCAATGGGCCAAGAAGAAAATGTGTGTGAAGTTTCATGAACATAGGTCAAAAAAGTTCAAGTTATGGCCAAGGTTAGGATGTAGGTTGAAGTGTGACGGACGGACGACAATGGACGACAGACAAAGTGATCCCTAAGTGTCTGCCATTCTAAGTAGACGACAACATAAAAGTATTACCTCAAACAATCCTCCAAAACTAAATTAAAGAAGAGCAATACATGTCCCCTACTGGGCTTTACTTTTAGTAACACTGACCTTGGTCTTAACAATAAATGCAATCACAAACTTGCTTTTCATATAAGCCACTACACACCAAGTTTCAGGCCAATATCTCTTTTCTAAGTAAAGTTAATGAGCAGAAAGATTTGCTCTATTTCAGTAACAGTGAACTTGACCTTGAACCCAGTGACCCCAAATGCAATCCCAAGCTTCCTTTTGAAATAAGCTACCTTTTCACAAAGTTTCATTACTATATCTCATTCCTAAGTAAAGTTATTGAGCGGAAACCATTTGTTTTCTATTTTTAGTAACAATAACCTTCTCCAGTGATTTCCAAGCTTCCCTTTCATATAAGCTACCTATCCATAAAGTTTAATTCCAATATCTCATTCCTAACTAAAGTTAATGAGCAAAAACTTTTTTCTATATTTAGTAACAGTGACCTTGATCCCAGTGTCCTCAAATACAATCCAAAACTTGCTCCTTTTTTTCAAGGAGCGAACCTCTATAAATCTTTTCTTTCGTTCCAATCCTATTAACTATGTACTGTACAAATATGTATATGTTGTAAAAATATGCTTAAACTAAACTTGCTTTTCATATAAGCTACCTACATACCAAGTTTTAGGCCAATACGTGACTCCTAACTAAAGTTATTGAGTGGAAACCATTTTTCTTTTTTAGTAACAATACCCTTGACCTTGAACCCAGTGACCCCCAAATGCAATCTCAAGCATACTGTTCATATAAGCTACCTACCCATAAAGTTTCCTTCCAATATCTCATTCCTAATTAAAATTATTGAGTAAAAAAGTTTTTCTATTTTTAGTAACGGTGCATTTTATGTATTTTTACAATTTCTGTTGCCATAACAACCACAATGTTTAACATATCAATAAAACAAAATGATGTGCATGATCTCCCTTTTACCCACACAACTTTTCATTAAATTATCTTAAGCATTTCTTTTGTTATCAAAGGATCCATATATTGTGTGTATTGTTTACTATTTCCGTTGCCATAGCAACCATATTATTTATCAAATCAACAAAATAAAATCATTTGCACAATCCCCCCATTGCCCTCTACCAACATTCATAAACATATTTTTAATACTTTTCTAATTATCGCAGGATCCATATTTGTTGGACGGACTGACGGACTGGCGAACGGACGTGTGGGTGTGGGGAAGGGTGTGTGTGTGGGGTGGTTGGAGGGGTTTGTGTTGAGCAAACCTATAGTCCCCTCCGGTGACACACAGGTAGGGGACTAATAACTGTCCCGTTGAACGAGAACGTATTGATTTACACCTAGCTACATGTATCCGTTTTATTAATAATGCTGCTCTTAATTGTTAGGGAGTATAAGAAACTGCTTAATAAACAGGAGTTCTGCTCAACCCGGGGCTAGAGGGCGTGAACGGTAGCTAGCCTGTTTCACTACCCTTTATGAACAGTCTCAGTCAAACCGAGAATGCAATCTTTTTTATATTTATCATGTTCGGCGATTTCCAAATTTCTCCTTTCATACTCTGTTTTTTTTAAAGAAAATTGTGCTATGCAATTGATTGCGACAATGCATGTGTTATAGAGTTTTACCATTTTTACCACCATATGTTTATCTGCGTAATGCACTTACTAAAAATGAGAACAGAAAACGTGAATGTAAGTCCGAAATATAGGTCAAGGTAATTTACATTGACGCTTTTTGGTATGAACATACTGCTGTCATCTACATGTAAGTAAGTATAAAGTTTAAAAACTATATGTCGGAGTAAAAACTATATTATATGAGTAATTAACTAAGTGAAACAAACTTGAATTTAAAAATGGGATGGTAATAAATGATGTGCGAAACGTAGGTAAGGTCATTCATATTGACATTATTTTGGTTGGAACATACTGCTGTCCTGTAGATGTAAATATGTGTGAAGTTTGAAAGTTCTGCGAATACTGGTGTCTGAGAAATAGACCTAACCAAAAACTTAAATTATATTACAGCGTTAAAATGGGCTTAAGCAGCCGAGACTGTTTAATAACAAACACATACATATTGAAATGATTGGTAACTTACGTATAATGTCTTCCAATCTTTGCCTTCAAACTTTTTGGTACCATCAGTTCTATACCTTCTAACAGCTTCTGAAACTTGTCTGTGTGCCCCATGTCGGATTTTACATATCTTGCGGCCTGTAAGTGAATTTATTTCAAAGTATCAGTTTAATTCGAGACATGACAACTACATTTTAAACATATATCTGTTCTATCAAGCGTGAAAATCGATATAAGTACATTAAGACTTCTGAAAAATAACATAATTTAGGGATAAGAAACATGACATTTACACCAACATCAAATATTAACAAATGCCCGTTTTTACTGTGGCATATTACGAGTATGAACGTCCGGCTAAAACAACATACATGTAGATATAAAAAATAGGAAATGTAAAAACACGCATAAAAACAAACAACAGTTACAAAGATTAATAAAAAGGATATATGGCATACAAACATGAAAGGATTGACTTATTATTATTAATAGAAGTAGATATAAAAATCGAACAGGAAAAGTAGCATTCAAGGACGACAGTCAACCATAAACACACACAGAAACAAAGAACAACTTTAAATATGATTAAAAGGCAAGATAAGACATCACAAACACAAAGGGTTGACAACAAAAATAGGGCTACCGCCTTGAAACGTTCAGTGGCAAAAAAGCCACAGGTTATAGGGTGCACCAAACCTCACTCTTACCATATTGTCATCCCAGTAAACGAGACAGTAGAAATAAGGATATCCCCGCCAGGTTATATTCTCTAACAAACAAGGCAGCATTGACAGGCAATACACTGATTACCTCTGTTGTGCTCATTTTGAAGATTTGTTCTTCAGGGAAATCCTTGAGAACACCTTGCACTTTAGTAATCGTATCCTTCCAGACTTTGTCTTCTTCTGATGTCTCTTCTACTCGGTCCCATTTGTTACAGACAAATATCATGCAGCCATAGTCAAATGATGTCAACCTCCCTTCTCTCTGCCACCTCTGTTGCTCTCTTATAATCCGCTCGAGCTGAAAGGTAGAAGATTTTGTTGTTTTTCAGAAAATGACACGTACCTTGAGAATGTGGGGATAACAATACACCCCAAATTCCAATCACAATACCAGTATAACACATGTCAAACATCAATACTCTACTTAGGCTGTTATTCACGCCAGGAGATATGTGTTTTTTTCATAATCTCTATACGCGTATCTAAATTAATGAAATACAGTTTTTATTATCTATATTTACGAAATACCTTGTCTTCCTGGATCCCACCAGCAATCGCACTATTTATGACGTATATAAATGCTACGGCATTCGGCAGATAACTCATTAACCTTTCCGTAATTTCTTCGCTCTCGCCGACTCCAGGTGTGTCTACAATTGTCACTCTGTCCTAAGAAAATATAAATTTGACAAACATTTTTCAGCATCATACATATGATGTGCAATCCAAAACACATAAGGGTGTTACTTCAGCTTAGTGGAATATGTTGGATTGTTCCAACTTCCCGATCCAAAATACCGAGTCAATTCCATCTGCCATTACTCATTCATAAACTATATCAAACGATGTTTCATGAAACGGTACCCTGATCACTGGACATGTTTGTCGAGTTGTCCAGTTGTCAAAAAGGGTTATAAATACGACCTCATACATGATATTCAGCATGTGTATGTTTTAAACTGCTTTTTTTTTACACTGACTGAAAAGTTAATAATTCTTTCTTTCATAAATACGGGCATTAAACATAAACACACTTAAAGAAACCTGTGTTAACGTGAAAAATTGGTGCGTTTCGAGAGCTCCACGAGCCAACCCCGCTCCCGCTCAAATGATTCAAACATTAAGACTGATGTAATAGTGATAGACTTTAGTAATTTAAGAACTCTTCTGCGACAAGGACTATCACAGCCTGACTTCTACGGTGATGTGATTTACAAACTTCGTAAGATTCTTGGTTATAATCACTTTCATACAATCTTTATTAAAGAGGTTATGCTCGTATCATTTTGCAACGTACTGCACGTGACCCATTTATAGTTCGCCACTGTGCTTTGTTTCTGTGCGTGTTTGTGGTTGACTGTCGTCCGTGAATGCCACTTTTCCTGTTCGATTTTTATAGCTTCTTCTACTTTTGTCATTTTAGCACATGTAAGGCCATATATGGCGGTCGATTGTTTTGTGGTAGAGGCAAACAACACAATTGCAAATACAAGGATAAGCTATATACGTAAGACCTTTCTACACCTTTTAAAAACTAGCAAAATTAATTTCAGACTTACCATGTTCTATAATAATATACATTACACTCAACAGTCTCAGTGTATCCAAAACACCATCTCACCTCTCTAGATCATATATTAGTAATCTCAATGGTTAAAGACAAATAACTATCAATGATATATACAAATATTCCTTTAGTCATTAAATGGTGGTTGTTAAATCTTACGGAAAAGAAGTATGATACTACTATGTACAGTTAATGTATGAAACCACTAATTATTTTCTCCAATGACACCAATGTTAAAATGTCACATATTAATGATTTATTGCAACTTCGTGCTCGGCCGTTTCCAAAAGTCCATTATCATACTCTTTTTTCAACACAAATATAGATAATGCGGCAGTGTTTTCCACTTGAAAAATCACCATTTTCCACTTGAAAAATCACCAGAAAATGTGGGGTCAGAAGACATGTAGGAAAGTTTCTGTTTGTTTACTAAACAGGTCAAGGGTACAGATGTTTCCATTGATAGTTGCTCACAAAGTGTAAGCATAGAGTCGAAATTTCGAAAATGTTCTATTAAACCTATTAATACGCTTCCTATACAAACAACAAAAACGAATAGAAAAGGGCATTTCCCCCCCCCCCCCCCACCCCGCCCCCCCCCCCCAACCCACTACCACCTATTTATAATGCCCATTTCCATCAAAAAGGAGGGATTACTTTTTATTATAAGAACTACATTCGACTACACCTTGGAGGTTCACATGCAATTGGTGGTGGTAAACCTCGACACCTACCTGTAACATCGGTATCGGCCAGTAAATGTCCACCTGTTTGTACATGTGAACTTTTCGACTTTCCACACTGCTGACGTAGGTCTTCAACTTGTCCCTTAATGCCGTACTGGCACCAATTTCAGCCTCTGTTATTTTGATGGTGACAATCTCGCCGTTTTCTTTTTCTATTGTTATGTATTTCTCTTCACAATTGTGCAGACGACAAATTGTAGAAGTGGCACAAAGCAAAGAATGTGGAAGTACTTCCGTGCCCAGTAGTAAGTTTAAGAGACTGCTCTTTCCAGCACTTGTCTCTCCTGGAAAATAACGAGAACATGCAAGGAGTGTGCATTATTCCAGAATGTGCATAATGTTATACTACTGATAGGGGAGATCCTCTGGAAGCAACAAACACAACCAAAAGACTAAAGTAGCAGACTCGGCTTTATTGAGTCTGTTCATGATAAGTAACGTGAAAAGCAACATCTCTTACGCCCCTAGTTCCGGCTTAAGCGGTATTTTACTTCAAAGCCACCTATATTGAGCTCGTTGGTCCCAAAGGATCAGTAAAATAACACTACTGATTCGTAGGACGTGGGAACTGTTTACAGCCGCCACACTGCACTAAACTTGGCTAATCTATCAAGGGAGACTATTCTACACTCAAATTATAATGAAATACGACATATGATAACATATAGAACTCATATTGCATGTATAAATATATGCATGGTTCTCATGTGAAAATTGGAAAAAAATGACACGAAAGGTGCCAAAGTGTATTCATTAGAACGAAAAAACTAACCTGCCACAACTATGGGGCATTCATCATTAATAAGTTCACTCTTGTAGCTAGCCAATGTCGCCTCATAATCATCGTACATATCCGTCATCACGTCTTTAATGTCGTAACCAATTTCATCCCTTATGAAATTTTCCAGTTCAGTATAGACGGCCGACAGCTCCGTTTTCATTATATGGTCTCGACTTAGAATTTCTTGCATCATCCGTTGACTCTTTGAATATATAATACAATTTAACACGTAGAACGTATACAAATAACTGAATTGTTTAAAATATATTTAAAAAAATGTTAGTGTGCCAAGAATAGATAGTTTCTAAAATATAGTTTTGATACAAGCTACTTGTTTGCGGTATACGACTACACATGTGAGACACATGGTCCTATATAAACCACAGCACCCAAACGCAATGGCACACCGTAGGTCCACATTGTACCACAAACTAAATAAATTAACAGGACAATACACAACATTAAGAGTGGTGAAGACAGGGTATAACAATACATACTGAAAATGGGATTCCTTGGAAGCAGCAAACACAAACAAGAGATAAAGTAGCAGACAGTTTTATTGAGTCTGTTCATGAGAGGTTATGTGAAGTGCAACACCTCTCACGCCTCCTAGCTCCGACTATATTCTATTTTAAAGCCAAAAAGAATGGGCTTGATAATCTCAAATGACCAGTAAGTAATAACACTACTGATTGTAGTCGGTGCGACTTTTTACGGCCGTCACACAGCACTAAACAAACGCTAGTGTGATTGTCAATAAATACCAAAAAAAGGATCCATTGGAAGCAGCAGACACAAACAAGAGATAAAAGTAGCAGACTCGGTTTTACTGAGTCTGTTCATGAGAGGTAAAGTAAAGTGAAACACCTCTCACGACTACTAACAAGTATTACCGTCAAGGCTTCAGAAATGCAAAATGTGTTTTAACTTTGTTCAGAAAGTTTATTGAGATATTTTGGGTATAAACATTTACATCTATCGCCACTTTTCTTCCTCCCTTGTCACCAGACGTTGGTCCTACATGCTGTTGGGGTGTCAAACGATTCTTAAGATGTGCCTTTATCAAATCTTTCAGTTCATCCAATGATTCGAGATCCTCGTAACATATTCCCTCTTCGTCCAACCATTTCATGGCCTGTTCGTACCCAAACGCATCAACATCCTGTTCTGTCACTGCCATCTTTTTCTGAAATTATAATTTATCTAACAATTATGTCATTCCTTCTATTTCTAGAGTTATCTATGTATTCATTTGCCGCTGACCGTGTCAATGTGGTAGCCCTATTGACAACCATTTTATGTGTGTGATGTCTTGTCATGCCTTCTATTCATCTTTGTAATTGTGTTGTTTGTTTCTATGCGTGCTTTTGGTTGACTGTGGTCCCTGAATGCTACATTTCCTGTTCGACTTTTATATCTACTTTTAGCATATTTCATTTTATTGCTTACCATCCCAGTATTTAATACACAGTTCATCCTTACTGTATTAGTCACAGAGTATTTGATTAAACATCAGTGATATTGTTATGGATATGAACAATAACATGTTTTGTCTTTAGATAGTTAAAATACTATTACTTCTTGTCAATAGTGTGTATATTCTCTCATGTGACCTTTGCATGTTACAACGTATTGTGAACGAAACATGTTTAAAGATAACTAAACTAAAAAAATATATATTTCCATTACCTTGACATCTATTTAGGTACAGGTAGTCTGTTTAGAACCGGAATTAACTTAGATTTTATAGTCGCACCTACAGCTATTACTATACCTCACTGTAAACTCTCCATGTAATATCCCCATACCCTACCGGGTTGATATTTCGCCCTCAACGCGTCATAGCGGGTGATAGCGCGAAATATCATTCTGCTAGCTTTTTAAAAGCTCTGTTCTAAATATAGATTTTTTCAACAACAACAACAACAATGTTTTCTTCATTATCGAGAATATTAGGAGTTTGTTCGGTATAATAAAATAAATATCACATCCTCTTGAGGTTGATAACATCCACTGGCACCTTAAGAGGAAGTGATATTTACATAAGGTCATATGGCGACTTTTCCAGCTTCCATTGATAGAGGAAAACCGCAAGGTGCCCCTCCGCCCAGTTTTCGTGCACGGGCGGGCACCTGGGTAGAACAGTCTATGTAGAACCAATTAACATAATGGCATACAATTGAACGTATACTAATGATTTTAAATTTGATTTGGTAATAAATCTATGACTAAATGTTTTAGTGCGCATAGTTACTCGTTGGAGTTGTGATTAAGGATCTATTTTCCAACGCTCAATGATCATTGAGAATGCATAGAAAGCTTGCTTATTTACTGCTAACATGCTACATGACCGATTAGCCCAGGTATTTAAACTGAGGCACTGAGGCCCTAGTAAAGTTTTCTCTTTGAAAAGCGTTGGTATATGGAACACTATCTAGGGCATAGCAGTATATACAAATAAGAAAAAAGTCGAACAGGAAATGCAGCTTTCACAGAACACAGTAAACTCAAAAAAACGCAAAAGGACAAACATAAATGGCAATGTTAGCAAAGAATAAAGGCATATGACGTCCCAAAAAGGGTTGACAATAGGGCTACCGCCTTGGAACGGTCAGTGGCAAAAAAGGCCGCTGGGATTTTAAACCAGGTTCTAGGGTGCACCAAACCTCACACTAAACCTACTGTCATCCCAATAAAACAGGACAGTGTAAATAAAGAAATCCACGCCATGAACTATTCTCTAACCAACGAGGCAGCATTAATAGGCAATATAAGTAAAACACAAAGATGCTCGTGTCATGCAAAAAGCTGTATTGGGAGGGCCTCATCATTTGAAATAAATTTGGATACCACAATTTCCTCATGCAATTGTATGTCTAACATTGATATTGATATACAGTAACCTATACACATTATATCTCCCCCACCCCCACCCCTCTCCCCACCCCACTCCACACGCCCCCAATGCAATAGGCTGATAAAGACATTTGGTATAATAACAATCATTTAACTGTTAAGCTATGCTTCATAATATCTGGATCTCAACATTTCCTGATACACCTCTAACATTATTATTTTACTGTGTGAACAATTGCAAATGTATTCGTTGTAAAGATTTTCTTCTACTTTCTAGATTTCTCACCGATGGTTCCTGCTATTTCTGCTATTATCTGCTGTATCCACTGTTGTCGGTCTCGTGCTTGCCGTGTTCTGAAGTGTCATTGGTATAACATATACTAGAATATGTTGCTTTTGTTTAGAAAAAAACAACAGATATTTGTGTTCAGTACGTACCTCTTAGACAATCTGGTTGAATAGTTAACATAACTATTTGTATACATCTTTTTATTTTATTTAGAATTACATTTTTCTGAAACACCCCAAATATGCACCAGGCCAATTAGGGTCATTTTTTCTAGGGCAAACCCCATACTCATCGGATATTAAGTGGGTCGCCGACTCTTCCCATTTCATAGGGTAACCCCACTGACAGGAGAAAATGAAGGTAAAATAACAGTTTTAAAATGTAGAGAAAGAGAAAAGTAATAAGATCTGTAAAAAGGATTTTTTTAATGTCGTGTATTATTAGACACATAAAACTATGCCTTATCTCCAACTTATTTTATATAGTCAATTTCTTCAGAGCAGATCGTAGACGGGTTTGGATGCATTCCGAGAAAGTAAATATTTGATATAAAAACACCAAACTAATTCACTAACAATAAACGTGGACTAAAGCTATCATTTACAGGTAGATGTTATTAAACCAAATAAAAACACATATGACAAAGTAAATATAAAGGACCAGTACGCATCCTATAATTATATGCAAAATGAATATCTATATAATATGAGTATATTTTAAAACTGTACCGTGTTTTCCAGATATCCAAATCTCAGAACCTACACGATGAGATCTTGTCCATAATCTATAAACGAACTGTGTTAACTAGTCAAGCGTGTAAATTAAAATAGAGAGCTTTTTGCAATCCTCAGTATGCAATACGTAAATAAATATGTAAAGTAATTCTAAACCGTGCATACATGTGTAAGTGTAGTTAATGTCCCAGTTTAAGATGGTTTACTCCGGCTTCAACTTACAATCGATAGAAATGACGTGACCACTTTAAATACACGATATGGCTTATAACAGTAAGATAGTAAACAAATGGAAAGATAATGTATTAATCATACACACTTTGAACTTGATAAAATAGATTGAATCACCCAATAATTGAAAAACAATTTCATGTTTAGGAAGTTAAATGAAATGCCAATGTATACGTTAATGTTACGTTATCAGCACATGGATAAACACTAGTTGTAAACAGGATGAGACCTTGGATATGAGTGATGAAAAATGTACCGTGTACGATTCGCCTCGCTTTTTAGTTCATAGTTTACTACATCATATTTGTTATATAACTGATCACATTAAAATAGCAATTGTTACTTGTTTACGTGTTACTATATACATGTATAGTAGAATATATATATAAATGCAAAAGGAATGTAACTGTCATACCTCCTAATACGTATAATTCGCTAACGTCACAGTACTTTTTTTAAAAATGATTTAGATGAATACACATTACAAATAAATCCATTTGACGATGTTTTGAAAACGAAAGTAAAACTTTCGGTTTTTGCAAAAGGTTGTTTCCTTATCTCGTCTGTATGCGTTAAGACAGTAGGAGTTGTTCCCCGTGTATTTAACCAGTAAGTAAGTACTTACTTACTCCCTGATTTAACTGATATTTATTTGAGTCTCTTTTTCAGCCACAGCCAATTAACAGAGTATTTTTTACGCTAAATATGTTGTTATTTACTGTTGATGAATATATAATTTTATAGTCGTATGGCTCAGGAAGTTTTAATAGGTTAGTCTCGCATTATGCAAAACGCTCCAATGCGTATCCTACGCGACTACGGGCGGATTCAGCGGGGGTGGAGTGGGTTGGTGCGCACCTTAACCCTAAAATATGAAAAAATATGAAAATACATACATCAAGGCATTTTCTTTCTTTCCTTTTATTCTTTTTTTAACTGGTTTTCAACCTTTTTTTTTAAAGTCGCACTCCCACCAAACTGAAAAAAACAACATGTTTGTTAGCGTGTTTTTTGGTTGCCCATGTTAAAGAATACGCGTTTTGTTCTAGTCTGGCAGTGGACTGGTATATACAATATTAACGAAAAAAAGAATAACACTAGATCAGTATATTGGTAATAACAATTCTTGAATTTGTTTTGGTCAAATGTGATGTGTATATATATTGACACATTAACTTGTGATAAGCATTATATTAGTTTATAGTACCAAATTAACAAAGACAACTTTACTTCCTTAAATCTTCGATATTTCGACGTTGATGGAAGGGACCAAAGAAACAGCTGTTCCCTCTGTTTCCAAAATAAAAATGTCACATTCTCGGCTGAAACGCATTAAAGAAACAGGTTAGAGCACAGAGATTAACTGAAATAGGCAGTTCTGCATTATTTCAAAGCTGTTAATTTTTGAATGCTGACTAACAGGAACTATAGCATTTACAAAATGCAGTGAACCAAAACTAGCGCATTTGAAACAAACAACAATATAATCATTTGTAATATCACAAACATAAACTAATTGATAGCCGGGTTACCGATACGGCTGCGGTACGGTATGTGGTAAAATAAAAGGTCGCTGTGGATCTATACAGTGTTACAGGGTCTACCAAACCTCACTCGTACTATATAGTCATCATTTAACAAGACAGAGTACATAATGAAATCCTGCAAGGTTGTATCCTCTAACAAATTAGGCAGCATGACAACCCGCCGTTCCCAACTAAATTCCATTTTGTTTATTTCGCACATTCTTTTCTCGTTTAGGGAAAAGCGTTTTGTTATAAACTGGGACCATACGCCGCTGGCCATGGAATGGTGTGAAAATATCTCATTGAAGGTTCCATGTTCCCGTCATATGCATATCATTTCGGGATGGCTTTCTGTACTATTGACATTTTAAATAAACCCGGCGCTAGAGGGCGTGAACGGTAGCAAGCACTTTTCACTACCGTGAATTTAGGTCATACTACACCAATTCATTTTCCATAGGCCTACTTTATAGCTCTAAGCTCTATACTGAGTTCCCTAATATTGGAAGCTATATTTTTTTATTACTTGTTTTGAAATATCTATTTATTTTTATTTTAAATTATTTTTTTGAGCCGTCTTCTGACCCGTTTAATCTCCCCGTCAATTGGTGGAGCAAGGGTCGGGGAGGACCATCCCTTGCCACACCTTACAATATCTTTACATTTACATGCAATATTTATATGAAATACTATTTTAGCATAATGCAATTACAATTAATACAGAAACTATACATGTATTGTACAGTTATGGCAGGGAGCATAAAAATTATGATTTCAGGATGAAAAAGAAAAATTCTGTTTAAGGAAAAAACAACACTTCTTTACCTAACAGTTGATTGCTGTCCAAAGGCCCATCTGCTTATAAAAATTGTATATGTAAGTATTAAATATTCAATATTGATATAATTGATTTACGAATTGTCAGTGTCTTGGGTTTGCTCTAAAATTGTACCCGGAGAAGTGCATGGATAGGAGTTAGTATAATACTGATTAATCTACAATGGTTTTGTACTTGCTCCATGAATTTTCAAATCTTTCTAGTTGATTATTTCTAATTGCGATTTGTCTATGTGTTTCATACAGATACCTTAGTCTGTATATCATTGGGGTAAGGGAGAGCGGTGTTTTAAGTCGTTTTGAGGTAAATATATAGTATTTCATTTCTAAAATAATTTGTAACTATACAGTCGATTGTTCGTCACCTGTGTTAAAAATAAATGCTTGTTCTGACAGATTCATATTTATGTTTTTTGTTAAAAAGAAAGAGTTTATCTGTGTTAAAAAATTCTGAGATGAAGGACAGGTCCAAAACATATGAACTATAGTCTCGTCTTGGTGGCAGAAGTGGCAGAAAGGGTTTTCAGCTTTTTTTATTTTATGTAGATAATGCTGTGTTGAAAGAAGCCGATGGTTAATTCTTGTTTGAAACCATTGTAGTATTGTGCTAGAGGTAATTTTGAAAGGGGATGAATATATGTCTTTCCATGTTTCGGCTTCAATATCATAAATATGTTCCCATTTGATTTTTGATGTTGGACTTTCATTATTTCTATTAAAAATGGAATACATATCAATTCAACCTTTCTTGTTTTTGATGATTGCTTCAATATTCGCAGGTAAAATTGGGTTTTCTAATTTATTCATTGTTATTTTGTTTTGCAATTGTTTTCTAAAGGTTTTAATGGCAGCTACTACTCCTTCGTAGATTAGAAAATTTGTTTTAATGCCAGTTTTTTCTTCAAACTCAGTAAAAGAATAAATTCCACCATTTTCATTGATTAAGTCATTTATAAAACGGATGCCTTTCCTATACCATACTTCGTTAAAAAACGGCTTACCGCCAATCAAAATATTGTTATTATAGAGTAGTGGGTTTGACAAAAAGCCCTCAGGTGAGTAAGGCAAACTAAAATCAATAAGTTTAACATATGAAATTAGCACATCTTTCCAGAAATTATTTTTAATTTTTTTTATTAATGTTTCACAGTAATTTTTGCCAAAAGATGTTAATTTTTTAATATCTATTATTTTTTCAACCAGTTGCTTCCAAATGCCCTCATTAGTTATGAGTCGTCTTATCCATGTAGTTTTAAGGCTGAATATAAATGCTTTAAGATTAATCATTTTGAGACTACCTTCAAAATGTTGCTTAACTATTACGGATTTTTTTATTTTTGCAGGGCCTTCCCATAAAAAGTCATAAAATATGTTATTAATTTTTGTTATTGTGTTTTCATTTGGATTTGGAAGAGATATAAATAAATGATTTAAAATAGGAAGTAGTAATGTTTTAATAACTGTGATTTTACCAATCGGTATTAAATATCTTCGCTTCCATATCTTTATTGTATTTTGGATTTTTAATATCTTATCATTATAGTTTAATTCTATCATTTTACCTAAGTCGACGTTGAAATGTATTCCTAGTAGATTGAAATTATCTTTTCACCAGTTAAGTTTCCATTTTGTTTTGATTGTATCTGAACTGTATTTTTTCCTCCCTATCCATACAACTGGTGTTTTGTCAAAATTTCTATTTAAACCAGAATATTTAGAGTATTTTAATAGTTCTGAGAGTGTTTCATTCAGAGATGTATCAGATCCACCCAAAATGACAGATGTATCGTCTGCATATTGCGAAAGTTTAGTTTCTACGTTCTCTATAGTAATACCTTTAATATTTTTATTATTTCTTATTCTAATTGCCAATATTTCAGCACACAAAATAAAAATATAAGGTGACAAGGGGTCGCCCTGACGGCAGCCCCTTCCGATGTTAAAAAACGATGACAGGTTTCCTCCTTGGTTAACAGCCAATTTTGCATTTTTATATAAAATCTTTATCCATGATATAAAATTTTCTCCAAATTTAAAAAATGTAAGTACTTTAAATATAAAGACCCATGACAGAGAATCAAAAGATTTTTCAAAATCAATCAAGAGAATTAAACCTGGCAGATAATTTTCTTCTGCGTATTGCATAACATCATATATAAGTCTAGTGTTTTCTCCTAAGTATCTTCCAAAGATAAAACCAGATTGATCGTTATTTATCAGCTTAATAAGTGTTGATTTAATTCTATTTGCAATAGAGCCTGAGGCAATTTTATATGTACAATTTAGGAGGGAGATTTGTCTATAGTTTTTTATATGCAGTCTCGATTTATTTTTCTTTGGTATAACGGTTATTATTCCTTCTATTTGAGTTATTGATAGTTCGCCCTTACTGAAGCCATAGTTTAAAGATCTTACTACAAAATGCCCAATTTGTTGCCAAAATACTTTAAAAAAATCAGCACCAAATCCCTCTGACCCTGGGCTACGGTTATATTTCATTTCTCTGAGTGTTTCAGACGCTTCTTCAAAGGATATATGGCCTTCAAGATTAATTGATTCACTATCTGTAAGTTCAGGTATATCAAAGTCTTTTAAGTCATTTTCTAAGTTAATATTTTCTAGTTAATTGTCTTTGCTAGTATATAGTTGTTCATAGAATTTCTTAGTCTCTTTTAAAATTTCATGTTGATCTGATATGATTTCTCCATTTTGTTTTTCTATTTTAGGAATTATCTTTGAAGAGTAATTATGGGATTCTAAATTGCAAAAAAATGAGGTTGGTTTTTCATCATTCTCAATTATATTTGCTCTTGATCTAATTAGGTAGCCGTTCATTTTCTGTTTTCTTAATATTCTTAATTCATTTTTGTATGTTTCTAAGGTTTCTAAGTTATTTAAAGACAAGTTATTTTCTAAGGTTTCTATTTCAGCAATCAATTCATTTTCTCTTTTATCTGTAATTTTCTTCTTATAACTAGAATAAGATATAGATTTACCGCGTAATTCCATGAGTAGTGTTTCGAGAAACTGTTGGTCATTTATTGAAAATTGTATTTCATTATCGGGGATATTACTTATGTTCTCCATATTGTAAATTGGAACAGCATACTGTGTTTTAATGTCTTTAATTTTTCTATTTATTGTGTTTAAGTATTCAATATCACCTAGAAGAGAGTTGTTATGTTTCCAAAGGGATTTACCACGTATAAATTGATTAAAATTCAATTTTAGAACTATCATTGAATGATCAGAGCGGTAACTGGGTTCAATGGTACAATTTTCTATTGAAGAAAACATATTTTCAGAAAAAAGGAAGAAGTCGAGTCTAGCTTGTTTTAAAGGAGTTCTTCGTCTCCAAGTATACCGTTTTAAATGGGGATGTAATTCTCTAAAAGGATCAATTAGATTATAATCGCATTTAATGTCTAAAACTCGCTCTCGTGCCTTATTGTTATTTATGCTTTTGTAATTAGAATAATCAAGGATTGGATCTTGAGCAATATTAAAGTCTCCACACATTATTAGAGTGCTGTTTTTAACCTGTTCATATTTTAATAAAATACTGTCGTAAAAATTGGGAGAGTCATTGTTTGGGCCATATAAAGTGATGAGTGTGAATCTGTTATTGTCAACTGTTAAGTCAGCTATGAGAAAGTTACCTTCGTTATCTGATATCTGATATGTGAGAATGTACTTTATAATCTAAGTGTTTGTTGAAAAGTATTGCAACACCTCTTGCATTCGAGGTTCCTGAACTAAAAAGACAATCATTTCCCCACTGTGTGCGAATAAAGTTTTCAGTTGCTGTAGTAGAGTGAATGTCCTGAAGGCAATAAATGTGACAGTTTTTACTTTTTAGGTAGTTAAATACATCGATACGTTTTTCTGCTGCACCAAGACCCTGACAATTAACAGACAATATGTTTATACTAGTCATAAGTGTCGATAAACAAAGATGGGGACCATAGTGAGACAGCAATCAGCAGTTGTAAAAAAGAAAAATGTAGAATTAACAAAACATTCTGCATTTTGTGAAAAAAAAATTACCTTAAACAACTATTTTTGACATAAACCTAAGTATATGTTGTCATGGTATTTTTTGGTAATGATGGTAATAGTAAACTAATAATATATATTAAGTAATTCTGAAGCATGTCATGGACTATATCAGAGAGCTTCCAAGAAGCACGAAGCGATTACATCACAAAAGTCACACATAAAGTATTAAAGTGTATTCAGCAAACACATATTCTAAACTAGTATATCTTAGCTAGTATATCTCAGGCACCAAGGCTTAACAAGAAGTATCTCAAGTATCAGAACATATTAAGTAAGTATAGCTGACATCTAAACGTCATTATATAGTATGTATATTTCAAGCAGCAAAGTATGTTAAAAAAAAATAATTATATCTCAGACAACACAGGATATAGAGTATGTATCTCTCAGACAGAACAGCATATAACATATTCATACACATAACATATGTATACATCACACAGCAAAGAACATAAAGTAGTATCTCTCAGACAGAAAAGCATATAACTTGGCAGCAAAGTATTTCACAGGCAGAAGATCATATAATGTATGTCTATATCAGGCAGAAAACTCACATAAAGTATGTATATCTGAGAAAGACCTATCTTAGTTTTATCAAAAAAACATACAGAAGCCATACATTGAGTATGTTTTGAAAAAGCTGTTTGGGTCGGATGGTGCTGACCCACCTACTTGCATTTAGAAACATGAGGAAAATGTAAAATATACTTCTTTCTTTGATTATGCAACACATTATGAATACATTGCACAAATGTATGATTTAACCTTTATAAGTACTCTTCAAAAGTTGAATTTTAATTTTTAAGCAAGAGTTTTTGGTTTGTTTACCTTGACAACCAATCAAAATTAAGAGATTCTGTGTAATAGCTCCGAATTTACCCTGGAACTTTTTCCCTGCCCGCTGATTGGTTGGTAATTGGTGTAGTCTGATCTAAAGAGACATTCAAACCTGACTGACGTTGTTTTTTTCTGGCTAAATTGTTTGATACATTCGATCTGAGAGAAATGATGTCATTCTTTTTAAGAAAAAAATCCTTTTTGACAAAATATGAGGGCTTAAAATAGCTTTGGCTAAAGCAAAATTACTTCGGTTTTTAAGCGTCAATCCAGAATCTTCTAAATGCCATATCTCGACAACCGTTCCAATCTTCTGCTTCAAATAAAGTGATTTTAAATTGATTTCATCAGCAACATGTGATTTTCAACCAGTTGAAGCTATCTTGAAAATAATATCTACTCAAAAATGATATTTGTGATTTTCAGGGGTCAAAATAGCAGATTTTACCATAAAACGCCACTGTTTTTGTATGTATTCAAAATCTGCCTTCAAATGAATTCATTAACATTATTCGGCAGGTTCTGTATGTGAAACCATCAAGTAAAATGCAACTTTTCAATTTAGAAATGACAAAAAATAATTCTGAGACTATCCTCCCCAACTCCATTTTTAGGGCCATGCCATGTTTTACAATATGCTCATTACACAAGATTGCCTGTTACTGTACTGTTTCTTGTATTTTTTCATTAGATATTGTTTATACCATCTGTACAGGTCATTTTCATGTAACCATGCAGCCAATAAGCACTGTTTAAAGTACAGATCCATGAACATTCATTAAAATGAAGGGGGTTGGGTAGAAAAAAACTTTCGACAAACATACAAAAGGTCATATTTTTGGCCAACTAAATAATTTAATTTGTTAAATGTATTAAACCGCATAACATATTTGCATATCGACACTAACCATATAGAAGCGATGCAATCAAAGTTAAAGTTTATCTCAACATCTTTTTCAAAACAGAAACGAACAGCTTTTCGACATCTTTTCGGACAGATGTAGATTGTCGCTTTCTGACATTTTTGCCAAACAATGTATGCAAAGCCCTCAGAAATGAATAAAACTTACTAGATATACCTTTAACTAGTCAAACATGTGCATTACAGGCTAATTTTGTATACCAGGTGTCAGGTATGGCTTATGTTGTGTCCACTACCTTCAATAAAGGAATTTAGGTTACATATGTTGCATCATAAAACTTTCAAATATTTAAAAAACATGAAAAAAGTTATAAGAAAAGTCAAAATACAACATAATTCAAGATTTCTCACACTTTCAAATCATTGTGTTAGGGAAAAGGTGTGTCTATAAATTTCACTTTTACCCTATGCAGAATCTATCTTAAAGAGACATTCAAACCTGACTGACGTTGTTTTTTTCTGGCTAAATTGTTTGATACATTCGATCTGAGAGAAATGATGTCATTCTTTTTAAGAAAAAAATCCTTTTTGACAAAATATGAGGGCTTAAAATAGCTTTGGCTAAAGCAAAATTACTTTGGTTTTTAAGCGTAAATCCAGAATCTTCAAAATGCCATATCTCGACAACCGTTCCAATCTTCTGCTTCAAATAAAGTGATTTTTAATTGATTTCATCAGCAACATGTGATTTTCAACCAGTTGAAGCTATCTTGAAAATAATATCTACTCAAAAATGATATTTGTGATTTTTAGGGATCAAAATAGCAGATTTTACCATAAAACGCCACTGTTTTTGTATGTATTCAAAATCTGCCTTCAAATGAATTAATTAACATTATTCGGCAGGTTCTATGTGTAAAACCATAAAGAAAATGCAACTTTTCAATTTAGAAATGACAAAAAATAATTCTGAGACTATCCTCCCCAACTCCATTTTTAGGGCCATGCCATGTTTTACAATATGCTCATTACACGAGATTGCCTGTTACTGTACTGTTTCTTGTACTTTTTTATTAAGATATTGTTTATACTATCTTTACAGGTCATTTTCATGTAACCATGCAGCCAATAAGCACTGTTTAAAGTACAGATCCAAGAAAATTCATTAAAATGAAGGGGGTTGGGTAGAAAAAAACTTTCGAAAAACATACAAAAGGTCATATTTTTGGCCAACTAAATAATTTAACTTGTAAAATGTATTAAACCGCATAACATATTTGCATATCGACACTAACCATATAGAAGCGATGCACTCAAAGTTAGAGTTTACCTCAACATCTTTTTCAAATCAGAAACGAGCAGCTTTTCGACATCTTTTCGGACAGATGTAGATTGTCGCTTTCTGACATTTTTGCCAAACAATGTATGCAAAGCCCTCAGAAATGAATAAAACTTACTAGATATACCTTTAACTAGTCAAACATGTGCATTACAGGCCAATTTTGTATACCAGGTGTCAGGTATGGCTTATGTTTTGTCCACTACCTTCAATAAAGGAATTTAAGTTACATATGTTGCATCATAAAACTTTCAAATATTTAAAAACCATGAAAAAAGTTATAAGAAAAGTCAAAATACACCATAATTCAACATTTCTCACACTTTCAAATCATTGTGTTAGGGAAAAGGTGTGTTTATAAATTTCACTTTTACCCTATGCAGAATCTATCTTTAGGTCATACTACACCAATTCATTTTCCATATGCCTACCTTATAGCTCTAAACTCTGTACTGAGTTCCCTAATATTGGAAGCTATATTTTTTATTACTTGTTTTGAAAGACCTATCTTAGTTTTAGCAAAAAAAACATACAGAAGCCATACATTGAGTATGTTTTGAAAAAGCTGTTTGGGTCTGATGGTGCTGACCCACCTACTTGCATTTAGAAACATGAGGAAAATGTAAAATATACTTCTTTCTTTGATTATGCAACACATTATGAATACATTGCACAAATGTATGATTTAACAAGAGTTGAATTTTAATTTTTTAGCAAGAGTTTCTGGTTTGTTTACCTTGACAACCAATCAAAATTAAGAGATTCTGTGTAATAGCTCCGAATTTACCCTGGAACTTTTTCCCTGCCCGCTGATTGGCTGGTAATTGGTGTAGTCTGATCTAAAGAGACATTCAAACCTGACTGACGATGTTTTTTTCTGGCTAAATTGTTTGATACATTCGATCTGAGAGAAATGATGTCATTCTTTTTAAGAAAAAAATCCTTTTTGACAAAATATGAGGGCTTAAAATAGCTTTGGCTAAAGCAAAATTACTTCGGTTTTTAAGTGATAAAGTGATTTTAAATCGATTTCATCAGCAACATGTGATTTTCAACCAGTTGAAGCTATCTTGAAAATAATATCTACTCAAAAATGATATTTTCTGATTTTCAGGGGTCAAAATAGCAGATTTTACCATAAAACGCCACTGTTTTTGTATGTATTCAAAATCTGCCTTCAAATGAATTAATTAACATTATTCGGCAGGTTCTATATGTGAAACCATCAAGAAAATGCAACTTTTCAATTTAGAAATGACAAAAAATAATTCTGAGACTATCCTCCCCAACTCCATTTTTAGGGCCATGCCATGTTTTACAATATGCTCATTACACAAGATTGCCTGTTACTGTACTGTTTCTTGTATTTTTTTATTAGATATTGTTTATACCATCTGTACAGGTCATTTTCATGTAACCATGCAGCCAATAAGCACTGTTTAAAGTACAGATCCATGAAAATTCATTAAAATGAAGGGGGTTGGGTAGAAAAAAACTCTCGAAAAACATACAAAAGGTCATATTTTTGGCCAACTAAATAATTTAATTTGTAAAATGTATTAAACCGCATAACATATTTGCATATCGACACTAACCATATAGAAGCGATGCACTCAAAGTTAGAGTTTACCTCAACATCTTTTTCAAAACAGAAACGAGCAGCTTTTCGACATCTTTTCGACATCTTTTTGGACAGATGTAGATTGTCGCTTTCTGATATTTTTGCCAAACAATGTATGCAAAGCCCTCAGAAATGAATAAAACTTACTAGATATACCTTTAACTAGTCAAACACTGTGCATTACAGGCTAATTTTGTATACCAGGTGTCAGGTATGGCTTATGTTGTGTCCATTACCTTCAATAAAGGAATTTAAGTTACATATGTTGCATCATATAACTTTCAAATATTTAAAAAACATGAAAAAAGTTATAAGAAAAGTCAAAATACACCATAATTCAACATTTCTCACACTTTCAAATCATTGTGTTAGGGAAAAGGTGTGTCTATAAATTTCACTTTTACCCTATGCAGAATCTATCTTTAAAGAGACATTCAAACCTGACTGACGTTGTTTTTTTCTGGCTAAATTGTTTGATGCATTCGATCTGAGAGAAATGATGTCATTCTTTTTAAGAAAAAAATCCTTTTTGACAAAATATGAGGGCTTAAATTAGCTTTGGCTAAAGCAAAATTACTTCGGTTTTTAAGCGTAAATCCATAATCTTCAAAATGCCATATCTCGACAACCGTTCCAATCTTCTGCTTCAAATAAAGTGATTTTAAATTGATTTCATCAGCAACATGTGATTTTCAACCAGTTGAAGCTATCTTGAAAATAATATCTACTCAAAAATGATATTTGTGATTTTCAGGGGTCAAAATAGCAGATTTTACCATAAAACGCCACTGTTTTTGTATGTATTCAAAATCTGCCTTCAAATGAATTAATTAACATTATTCGGCAGGTTCTATATGTGAAACCATCAAGAAAATGCAACTTTTCAATTTAGAAATGACAAAAAATAATTCTGAGACTATCCTCCCCAACTCCATTTTTAGGGCCATGCCATGTTTTACAATATGCTCATTACACAAGATTGCCTGTTACTGTACTGTTTCTTGTATTTTTTATTAGATATTGTTTATACCATCTGTACAGGTCATTTTCATGTAACCATGCAGGAAATAAGCACTGTTTAAAGTACAGATCCATGAAAATTCATTAAAATGAAGGGGGTTGGGTAGAAAAAAACTTTCGAAAAACATACAAAAGGTCATATTTTTGGCCACCTAAATAATTTAATTTGTAAAATGTATTAAACCGCATAACATATTTGCATATCGACACTAACCATATAGAAGCGATGCACTCAAAGTTAGAGTTTACCTCAACATCTTTTTCAAAACAGAAACGAGCAGCTTTTCGACATATTTTCGACATCTTTTCGGACAGATGTAGATTGTCGCTTTCTGATATTTTTGCCAAACAATGTATGCAAAGCCCTCAGAAATGAATAAAACTTACTAGATATACCTTTAACTAGTCAAACATGTGCATTACAGGCTAGTTTTGTATACCAGGTGTCAGGTATGGCTTATGTAGTGTCCATTACCTTCAATAAAGGAATTTAAGTTACATATGTTGCATCATAAAACTTTCAAATATTTAAAAAACATGAAAAAAGTTATAAGAAAAGTCAAAATACACCATAATTCAACATTTCTCACACTTTCAAATCATTGTGTTAGGGAAAAGGTGTGTCTATAAATTTCACTTTTACCCTATGCAGAATCTATCTTTAAAGAGACATTCAAACCTGACTGACGTTGTTTTTTTCTGGCTAAATTGTTTGATACATTCGATCTGAGAGAAATGATGTCATTCTTTTTAAGAAAAAAACTCCTTTTTGACAAAATATGAGGGCTTAAATTAGCTTTGGCTAAAGCAAAATTACTTCGGTTTATAAGCGTAAATCCATAATCTTCAAAATGCCATATCTCGACAACCGTTCCAATCTTCTGCTTCAAATAAAGTGATTTTAAATTGATTTCATCAGCAACATGTGATTTTCAACCAGTTGAAGCTATCTTGAAAATAATATCTACTCAAAAATGATATTTGTGATTTTCAGGGGTCAAAATAGCAGATTTTACCACAAAACGCCACTTTTTTTGTATGTATTCAAAATCTGCCTTCAAATGAATTAATTAACATTATTCGGCAGGTTCTATATGTGAAACCATCAAGAAAATGCAACTTTTCAATTTAGAAATGACAAAAAATAATTCTGAGACTATCCTCCCCAACTCCATTTTTAGGGCCATGCCATGTTTTACAATATGCTCATTACACAAGATTGCCTGTTACTGTACTGTTTCTTGTATTTTTTATTAGATATTGTTTATACCATCTGTACAGGTCATTTTCATGTAACCATGCAGCCAATAAGCACTGTTTAAAGTACAGATCCATGAAAATTCATTAAAATGAAGAGGGTTGGGTAGAAAAAAACTTTCGAAAAACATACAAAAGGTCATATTTTTGGCCAACTAAATAATTTAATTTGTAAAATGTATTAAACCGCATAACATATTTGCATATCGACACTAACCATATAGAAGCGATGCACTCAAAGTTAGAGTTTACCTCAACATCTTTTTCAAAACAGAAACGAGCAGCTTTTCGACATATTTTCGACATCTTTTCGGACAGATGTAGATTGTCGCTTTCTGATATTTTTGCCAAACAATGTATGCAAAGCCCTCAGAAATGAATAAAACTTACTAGATATACCTTTAACTAGTCAAACATGTGCATTACAGGCTAGTTTTGTATACCAGGTGTCAGGTATGGCTTATGTAGTGTCCATTACCTTCAATAAAGGAATTTAAGTTACATATGTTGCATCATAAAACTTTCAAATATTTAAAAAACATGAAAAAAGTTATAAGAAAAGTCAAAATACACCATAATTCAACATTTCTCACACTTTCAAATCATTGTGTTAGGGAAAAGGTGTGTCTATAAATTTCACTTTTACCCTATGCAGAATCTATCTTTAAAGAGACATTCAAACCTGACTGACGTTGTTTTTTTCTGGCTAAATTGTTTGATACATTCGATCTGAGAGAAATGATGTCATTCTTTTTAAGAAAAAAATCCTTTTTGACAAAATATGAGGGCTTAAATTAGCTTTGGCTAAAGCAAAATTACTTCGGTTTATAAGCGTAAATCCATAATCTTCAAAATGCCATATCTCGACAACCGTTCCAATCTTCTGCTTCAAATAAAGTGATTTTAAATTGATTTCATCAGCAACATGTGATTTTCAACCAGTTGAAGCTATCTTGAAAATAATATCTACTCAAAAATGATATTTGTGATTTTCAGGGGTCAAAATAGCAGATTTTACCACAAAACGCCACTTTTTTTGTATGTATTCAAAATCTGCCTTCAAATGAATTAATTAACATTATTCGGCAGGTTCTATATGTGAAACCATCAAGAAAATGCAACTTTTCAATTTAGAAATGACAAAAAATAATTCTGAGACTATCCTCCCCAACTCCATTTTTAGGGCCATGCCATGTTTTACAATATGCTCATTACACAAGATTGCCTGTTACTGTACTGTTTCTTGTATTTTTTATTAGATATTGTTTATACCATCTGTACAGGTCATTTTCATGTAACATGCAGCCAATAAGCACTGTTTAAAGTACAGATCCATGAAAATTCATTAAAATGAAGAGGGTTGGGTAGAAAAAAACTTTCGAAAAACATACAAAAGGTCATATTTTTGGCCAACTAAATAATTTAATTTTGTAAAATGATTAAAACCGCATAACATATTGCATATCGACACTAACCATATAGAGCGATGCACTCAAAGTTAGAGTTTACCTCAACATCTTTTTTCAAAACAGAAAACGAGCAGCTTTTCGACATCTTTTCGACATCTTTTCGGACAGATGTAGATGTCGCTTTCTGATATTTTTGCCAAACATTGTATGCAAAGCCCTCAGAAATGAATAAAACTTACTAGATATACCTTTAACTAGTCAAACATGTGCATTACAGGCTAGTTTTGTACTACCAGGTGTCAGGTATGGCTTATGTTGTGTCCATTACCTTCAATAAAGGAATTTAAGTTACATATGTTGCATCATAAAACTTTCAAATATTTAAAAAGACATGAAAAAAGTTATAAGAGAAAGTCGAAAATACACCATAATTTAACATTTCTCACACTTTCAAATCATTGTGTTAGAGGAAAAGGTGTGTCTATAAATTTCACTTTTACCCTATGCAGAATCTATCTTTAAAGAGACATTCAAACCTGACTGACGTTGTTTTTTTCTGGCTAAATTGTTGATACATTCGATCTGAGAGAAATGATGTCATTCTTTTTAAGAAAAAAATCCTTTTGTGACAACATATGAGGGCTTAAATTAGCTTTGGCTAAAGCAAAATTACTTCGGTTTTTAAGCGTAATCCATAATCTTCAAAATGCCATATCTCGACAACCGTTCCATCTTCTGCTTCAAATAAAGTGATTTTAAATGATTTCATCAGCAACATGTGATTTTCAACCAGTTGAAGCTATCTTGAAAATAATATCTACTCAAATATGATATTTGTGATTTTCAGGGGTCAAAATAGCAGATTTTACCACAAAACGCCACTTTTTTGTATGTATTCAAAATCTGCCTTCAAATGAATTAATTAACATTATTCGGCAGGTTCTATATGTGAAACCATCAAGAAATGCAACTTTTC